>JASCZI010120834.1:128031-139786 GCA_036250425.1 Stylosanthes scabra
ATGGGGACTCGTTCTTTTTCGACACACTTGAGCAGGGGTATGGCCGCTGCCCTTCGGTACAAGTCACCGCCCACCATCACATAGTTTGCTGCGTCCCTTTTCATCATGTTTGCCTCCCATTTTTCTTTTGGGAGGATTCCTTTTTCAAGGAAGTCGATGATGGGTTTTCTCCAGCTTCTCTGAATTGAGATTACAAGCACTTGTTGGGGTTCATCAATGGAGGGCTTTTCTTTGATCTCTTGGATCAGGGTGTGGTTACTTCCGCTTGGTTTGGTATTTGCCAATTTTGACAGGGTCTCCGCTCAGTCATTCTCCTTCCAAGGGATGTGCTTCACTTGCACTTGCTTGAAAGAGGCTTGAAGCTCTTTAACCTTCTCCAGGTACTTGGCCATTTGGGGATCTTTAGCCTGATAGCTTCCGTTCACATAGGAGGTGACGATTTGAGAGTCGGGCCTTATTTCTAGCTCCATGACTCCGACCTCTTTCGCCAGCTTAAGGCCTGCTATCAGCGCTTCATATTCTGCCTGGTTATTACTTGCTTGAAATTGGAATTTTACTGCCATCTCTATGGTGACTCCGTCTGGTCCTTCTAGGAGCACACCCCCTCCGCTTCCTTTGTTGTTTGAGGACCCATCTATGTGGAGGATCCGTGTCAAAGCTTCGGGGTTTGAGGCATTGGGGGTGAGTTCTGCAATGAAGTCAGCCATTACTTGCCCTTTTATTGTCGTTCTTCCTTCGTAGCTGATGTTGTACTCTGAGAGCTCCACTGACCAGCTCAGTATTCTTCCGGCCAGATCCAGCTTTTGCAACACCTGTCTTAACGGCTGATCCGTTTTGACAATAATGGGATGAGCTTGAAAATACTGCCTTAGCCTTCTGGCGGTTACAATCAGTGCTAGTGCTAGCTTTTCCAACCTTTGATATTTGAGCTCCGTCCCTTGTAGGGTTTTGCTTACAAAGTACACAGGCTGCTGCACTTTATCCTTTTCTTGGATTAGGGCTTCGGCCACTGCTTCTTCAATTGCCGCTAAGTAAACTATTAAAGGTTCTCCTGGTTCCGGCTTGACTAGGATTGTGGATGCGGATAGGTACTCTTTGAAGCTTTTGAAGGCTCCTTCGCACTCTTCCGTCCACTTGAACTCCGCCCATTTTTTCATCAACTCGAATAGGGGGCTGCTTTCATGGCTGAGGCTGCTAAGAACCTGGAGAGGGCTGCAAGCCTGCCAGTCAGCATATGTACTTCCTTCAAAGATTCCGGCTGCTTCATGGAAATAATGGCTTGGCATTTTTCCAGGTTAGCCTCAATCCTCTATTGGTTAGCATAAAACCGAGAAATTTTCCAGCTTCGACCGTAAAGGCACACTTTGCTGGGTTCAAACGCATTTGGTGCTCCCGTAATTTGCCGAAGACCTTCACCAAATTGGGGATTAATTCTTCCTCCGCCTTTGCCTTGACTAGCATGTCATCCACATATACTTCGAGGATGCCCCCGAGTAGTTCCTTGAATACTCTGTCCATGAGCCTTTGGTATGTGGATCCTGCATTCTTCAACCCGAACGGTATTACCTTGTAGTAAAAGCTGCCGATGGGAGTGATAAATGCTGTCTTTTCAGCATCTCTGGGATACATCGGAATCTGATTATATCCGAAGTAAGCATCCATGAACGAGAGGAATTTGTATCCGGAAGCTTTGTCTACCAATCCATCAATGCTTGGGAGTGGGTATGGGTCTTTTGAACATGCTTTATTCAGGCTGGTGTAGTCGACACACATTCGCCACATCCCATTGCTTTTGGGTACCATTACGACATTACTGAGCCATGTGGGGTACTTAATCTCTTGGATGAATCCTGCCTCAAGAAGGGTTTAAACTTGCTTCTTTGTTTCAGCGAGCTTTTCCGGACTCATACGCCGCAGCTTTTGAGCTACCGACTTGCTTCCGTGTATGATGGACAGCTTGTGATTGGAGAAGTTTGGATCTATCCCAGGCATGTCAGCCGCTGTCCATGCAAAGAGATTGGAATTCATCTTCAGAAACTGAGTTAACTTATCCTTCAGCTCTTCCGACAGGTTTTTTGCAATCATGGTCACATGCTCGGACTGTTGCCCTATTTGGACTTGCTGGAGATCGCCTTCCGGCTTCGGTCTCTCATGGACCTTCTTTTCTGGTGGCTCGAGATCTACTAAGAGGCACCCTTTGACTTCTTCCGGCTTCTCCAGCTTCGGAAGTTGCTCTTTGGAAATGTGCAAGGTGGCGTTGTGACACTTCTCTGCTTCTTATTTGTCCCTGCGAAGTACGCCTACTTTTCCTCTGTCTGTTATGAACATCATTGTCAAGATGGAGGTTGCTACAACCGCTCCTATCCGATTGAGGGTCGGTCTTCCCATAATCGCATTGTAGGCGGATTTATGGTTGACAACCAGCCATCTTACTTTTGTGCTTCGCCTATTTGGTGGGTCCCCAACAGTGGCCTATAGTGTCACAAAGCCATTTGGAGTTACCGTTTCACCAGAGAAACCGACTAACTCGTCGGAATGGCTTTCCAAGTCTTTATCAGTGAGTCCGAGTGCATCAAAGCAGCGTCGGAAGAGGATGTCTGCAGAGCTTCCTTGGTCTATGAAGACTCGTCGGATTGTGGCGTCAATGACGTCCATGGAAATCACTAAAGGAGGATTCAAGGTGTCGGTTGTCTTTCCGATCTCTTCCGAGGAGAATGTGATCTCTGGGGGTGGTTTGTCATGCAAAGTCTGAGGCATGACTTCCACGGCGAGGCATGGGTGCTTGCTTCTTTTGGCCGCTTTCTGGGATGGTGGGTTCCCTTCATCCGGAAGCCCTCCTGAGATCATTTTGATCTCTCTTCGAACTACACCATCTCTGGGCTCATCCTTTCCTTCGGTGGACTTTTCCGGGCTGTCTACCCTTTGCCTTGTCCTTCTGTCATCTTTCTGATCACTGTTTCTTCCGATGTACTCCCGGAATTTTCCCTTCTTCAACCCTTTCTCGACAAATTCGAGGAGGTCACGGCAATCTTCTATGTCATGACCGTTTTGCTTGTGATACTTGCAGTATGCATTCCGGTCGCCTCGGTGGTTGTTCTTGATTGCTCGGGTGCATGGATCCTTTCCACATGGGATACCTCGTGAAAGAAGGTCGCCAGTGAAACATTCAGCGGATTGTAATAGGATCTGCCGGACCGATGTTCCCGTCTGCTTCGGTCATCTCGCGGCGGATCCTTCCGATTGGTTTCTCGTTTATCCCGGTCAGTTTTGACGGCAATTTGTCCTTCTTCCTGTTGCAGGTACTCGTGAGATCTATCTTGGATCTCCTGCATTGTCTTAGGTGGCCTTTTGGTAAGGCTTTTGAGGAATGGGGTATCCTCTCAAAGGCCTTTAACCAGTGCCATGAGGATTGCTTGACTTTGCAGTCCCTCAATTTGGGTCCATTCGGCATTGAAGCGGTCCAAGTAGTTTTGGAGGGTCTCTTCCGGCTTTTGCACAACCGAATAGAGATTCAGACAGGTCTTGGGGAGCTTTCTCCGAGTGGTGAAGTTTTTAAGAAAACTTTCAGACAGCTCAGAGAAGCTTTTAATGCTTCCAGGTGACAAGGAGTTGAACCATGTCAGCGCTTACTTTTTAAGGGTCACGGTGAAGGCTTTGCACTTTATCGCGTCTGAGGCATTCAGGAGTACCATCTTGTTGTCAAAAACATCCAAGTGATGTTTCGGATCACTGGTTCCATCATAGGGCTCCATGTCCACTGGATATTTGAACTTCTTAGGAAGCTCTTCCGAGAGGATTGTGAGCGAGAATGGGTGCTTGCTATTTTCCTTCACGGGTGGTCTGCCGTTTTCACGTCCGGGAGCGTGAGTCTTCCGTTCCGTTTCCTTCGTCCACGTAGGATTGCCTATTTTGGAGCTTATCCTTTAGTTCATGTTCTCTCCTTTCGGCCTCTTCCAGCAAGGCTTGTTGTCTGGCCGACATGGCCTCCGCCCTCAGAAGCGATCGCTGCTTCCCGAATTTGTCTCTCAAGGAGCTCTTTCAGGGCGGCCTCTATCTGCTCCACATTCGGGTTTGGGGGATTCATCCCCTTCAGCGGGGTATTCTGAGGTATCTCGTTCTCCCCAATTTGCTCGTCGTTGAGCGGAATGTCCACCATCTTCGATTTGGAGGTTCAACTTTTGTCTCCCGACTCGATTCTAAAGTTTAGTCCCCCACAAACGGCGCCAATATTAAGCACAGATGTATAGAACAATGGTCCAATGGACCTTAGTCGTGAGAGGGAATAAACAGTAAGAATGAGGGAGAGAAAATGTTCCTTCCGAGGGAAGCACTCGGAAGAGTCCGAGGGTTGATTCCGAAAAAGGTGGTTGATATGATGAATGAATAGCACTAGAATCCCATAATTTGGATTATGAGATTCTAGTGCTAATATGGGAGGTTATGGTTTAGAGGATGCGTACCTTAAGGGGTGATTCCCCTAGTTTATATAGTTGAGGGTGGTTAAGATTCGGATGAGATTTTCTCATGATCTTATCGAATCTTTTCTTTTTTTAGTCTGATCTTTGATCCTATGGGCCAAGTAAATTGGCTGTTGCCTAGTGGATTGGGCCTCTATTGGACCGGTCCGTAACAGAGACAAAATGGAGTCGCTTTGTTTTTGCGCTAAATACTTGAAGAAACAACCTTCATTTACTACTATTCTAATGTTTTGTAAAAAAAAAAAAAAACACAACCATTCTAATGTTTATCTCTCGTGTTTAATGTGTATGTTTTTAATTAAAAAAAAAGAAACGGATTAAATGAAAAAAAAAACAATAATAATAATACAAATGGAGCAACCAAAAAATAATACAAATTTATCATATTCCAATCTCATTATCTATGAATATTTTTTATTGTATACTTTTATACACAAAAGTTATATACAGTAATAAATATATATTCGATAAATTTTAAAGTCCAAATGTCAAATAATATAAATATATAAATATATTATATCTTATGTTTAGTCTTATCTAACACATATTTTAATGCGTATTTCCATTAAAATTAACACCTATCTTATATTTATACACATTTACATCCGTAGAGTGCATTATATATTTACTTATTTTATTTAAAAAAACAAAAACTTGCAAACAGCGAACGTCTTGTACAGAGCAAATAGTATCCATCCACCCTTCTCTCATCAGAATTCAGAAAGATTCAAAGAAATGCGGCAAAGGTACAGCGCTTCAACTACCAATCACAATTTTATAAAAAGATAAAAAAAAAAAAAACATATTAAATTGTTTCCAAATTTTCAATCATTATTGCTCCAATAATTTCATTCATCTTCATCACTAACAATAATAATAATAGAGTCAGAAAGCGGTAATTTAAGCCTTGCACGCCAAAAACACCCAAACCAAGAAGAAAAATAAAAATATATGTTAAAATCATGTGGTCGGTTTACTTCAATCCATGAATAATTCACTAGTATATACATATTAATATTATATTACTAAATTATTGACACTATAAATAATAATAATAATCTAGTCAACATACATTAGCCCCATAACTTTTCTCCTCCATAAACATATGTATCAAGAAAAGTAGTTCCCTGCAATAATTTCTATCTTCATTCTTCAACCACTCTTCCTGAAAAATCTTCTGTGACCTCCATCATCACCTTTTTATTGAAGTCCTATATAAATTAAATTCATAGAAATCTATCTCTTAATATAACATCTTCTGTTTAATCATTTTTGGCACCTATTATTACATACTAGAAATGGTAGAGTTCAAGAACATCATCATGAAGAGAATGTGGATGTTTAATCTCTTCTGATCTTTATCATCCTTTTCTTGAATCCCTCCAAGCCTTTTTCTCTTTTGCGTGATGGAAGGTATGTTCATCATCATCACCATAATCAACATAGCAGGTTCTTCAAAAAGGTTCCATCTCCACAAACTCTCTTTTTGGTTTGCACCAACCACTCGTCCACCTGGTTTTCTCAAGTGACAACATACAATAATTATAGTCTTGTTAATTCTTCGATCTCTACAAATAAAGGTTCAAGTCAATGGTTTACACCTTTTATAATAACTATAACTATAACTCGAATTCTTCTTGGCATAACTATGGAACTTCCTATGGTGTTCTGGAAGCATCACATACATTGAATTTGGAGAGTAGTGAAAAGATAGAGCAGCAAGTGAATAATGGATCAGAAGAAGCTGCAAGGGTAGGAAAGAATAATAATAATAATGATGAGAACTCGGATGCAAAAGCCATAGCTGCTTTGAAGAATCACAGTGAAGCTGAGAGGAGGAGGAGGGAGAGAATCAATGGCCATCTTGCAACTTTGCGAGGTCTTGTTTCTTCCACAGACAAGGTATGCTTCTATTCTCTTCCTTCTCATGCAAGTTATTATTATTACGGAAGGTTATACTATTTGCACACCAAAATTTAGTCATCAAATCAGCCACAGTATAAAATACACATTGAAAATGACTTAATTAAACAATACATATATACATACATAGAATGATTTGGTCGTTGAATCTTTGTGTGCAAATAGCATTTTTTAATTACCTTTGTTTTGAAATAACTTAATTAGTTTGAACAAAGTTGTGTATTGAGAAATCATGGTTGGGTTTAGCATGTTCATCAAGACATGACATTTTTGTAAATGTTGTAAACTGAAACATTATGACAAACATGGATTTGCTAAAGTAACATTTCCAAGTTTTAATTTGTATATGCCGCATAGCCAATTCATGCATAAGAACCAAGTCAATGTTTATAAAGAACGAACAAAATTTTCTGAAGCCAGAAAATTAGTAGAGTGATAAAACGATTGCTTAATTATGTTAAATTAAAACAGTGAAATTTACTTATCATTAAAATTATAAATTTAATAGTGATTAGCTTCTCATTTTATCACCTTATAAATTTCTTTACTTGAATGGATTGAATGAGAGGTGAAAATTGTGATCACTGAATATATAGTCTTCAGTTTCCAGGGAAACAGTATGTATAACTTTGAAGGAAGATAACAAGATATACTATAAACCAACGTTGTGAATACAAGGTTCTTGGTTTTTATTGGAATATAACAGCAAAACATATATAAGTTATTAATGTTTCTGTAGTATAAATTTTTCTTTCAGAAAAAAAAATTTAGATTTTTCTGTAGTATATAAGTGAGGGTTTTTATGTAAGTGAATTCCCCACTTCTTTATAAATGAATAATCATGAGTCTATTTTGATTTTTGACACATAGAATGAAGTATATGATGACATGTCCAATTTAACAGGATTTTTTTTCTTCTTTCTCAGTTATGTTGATAACAGCCACAACATTTTGATAATTGAAGCTAATTATTGTTAAAAAATAAGGGGTTTTGATTGCATCATTGTTTGTCCTTGTTTGGTCAGCTGGGTATGGGAGTTGCTAGAAGTCAACTACTAATTAAGCTGCATAACTTTAATTATTATATATATATGTAAGGTGGAATTGGATATTAATATATGAGACAACCTCACAAAATATTACATTATCATCTATAGTTCTAGTTTTTGGCTTCATCTTCCATGATGACCACTGAAAATAAAAATAGATTCATTTGATATATTTATATTCAATATGTTAGATGAATGTACATACACCAATTGCTTCTTTCCTTGTGAGCCCACTACACTAGCTGAATATTACTAGCCACTTATAATCTATATTATTTATTTTAACTCTGAAGGGTACCCAAATAGCTGTTTCTATTATTCATTTATTTGACCAAGTTGCATTTTGGGAAGTGTTACTCTAACAAGAAGTCAAGAACAACAGAAGTTAGCGGACAATGATTTTTCTTTTTGGTTTTTTCTTGATTAAGTCATATAAAATCAATTACAAGACATAAAGAACTATAGAATGTCAATCTTGATTACATATTTTAAGTTTGATGGTCGTTATCTAAAACATAAAATAAAATAAAAAATGTATTAAGTAGAATTAAATCAATTAAAACATTGCTATCAAGTGTTGCTGTAGATATGCCAAGGCTAGTATTGAATAGTTAATAGCTGACAACAAAAGTGATGCAATGCAATTTCTTATTTATATTATCCTCCCTTATCTCTGTAAAAGGTTTGTTAATTAGAGACAGGAGGAAAAACTGAGTATTTATTTATTTTGATTTGAATTAATTTTAGATGGACAAAGCAACAATATTGGCTAAAGTAATTAGCCAAGTTAAGGAATTGAAGAAGAATGCAATGGAAGCAAGTAAAGGTCTTCTAATCCCAACAGATTTTGATGAAGTTGAAGTTGAACCATACGAAGATGGAGGAGAAGGAGATCATGGATCCATGTCATACAAGGCATCCATCTGCTGCGATTACGGGCCGGAGATTCTCTCCGACCTGCGACACACTATTGATGCCCTTGAATTGCAACTGGTGAGGGCAGAGATATCAACCTTAGACGGCAGAATGAAAAATGTGTTTGTGTATAGATGTTGCAAAGGGAAAGGCCACAATAATAACACTGATGCATGTCAAGCTCTTGCAAGAAATCTTCAAAAGGCACTGAGTTGTGTAATAGAAAAGGCTTCTAATTCACTTGAGTACTCACTGAGAGCTTCACTTCCAAGTAAGAGGAGAAGAATCTGCTTGCTTGAGGATTGAATCATTCACTTCATTTCACCATCCAACCAAGAATCTTTTCGTGTTGATGGCAAAAACCCTTTGCAATTAGCATGCTGTATTATATCATGTTAATTTCCTTTTTGGGAGAACTTGTGATGATAATGAGATGACTCCAAACACAGACTATGTTGATGCTTGCATGATATTCGAATTTAATGTATAGCTATGTATAAATAAGTGTTTGGTGTTTTAAGTTAGAAGTATTTGGTGTGTAATGCAATTTTTAATGTAGAAATAAGTTGAGGCCTTATAGAGTTGTATAATGATAAAACCAAAACCAAATTATGAAGGTAGTTGTTTGGATTGCTTAAGTATCATATCCTCCTTAAGTACAACACGTAGCAAGTTTCATGGTCAACGTCCTACCCATCGAAAGGTGATTTCGAACGGAACTAGAATTTCGTAGGTAACGGAAGGAATATGCCTACTGCCTAGTGACCTAAAAAACAAAGAAAAACGAAAGCACTCTTCATAATTGATCTAAATTGTCATTGCTCCACAAATGCAAAACCTAATATGAAGCATTGCATCACTATAACATTGCAGACTTGTAGTTGCTCCGTGCTTCTAAGCTTCTCTTCATTTTGTCTCATCGGTTAACTCTCCCAATGTTGTGTGAGAGAAGCAAAGGACAATTGCAATTTGCAGGACAAAACCACACCTCTTTTGTTGTCCCCAACCCGAAAAGGGTTTCGTCTTCGTCTTCATCTTCATCTCAATACACAGCTAATGCTCTCTGCTCTCATCAAGAGCAAGGTTAAATAGCTTGAAATAGAGGAGCCCGTGCATGAAGCAGCCTCACTTTGGGAGGAAAATCTAGAATGAGTTTACAATTTTGAACCTGAATTTCAATATCAGCAACAAAACAAAAAAGAATAGAATCCCACTTACACATCTCATAAAGCAAAAAGGGGATTCCATGGTCATCCCAATGAGATGGTATTTGTTCCATTCTACCTGATCAGTGATTAAGGGCCACGCAGAATCTTCATTCTCAAAATCTGCCCATACCAACTTGCCATTTGACAAGCGAAAAAGCTGATAGGATTGAATCGTTTGCCGGGTGGAATATGAAACCAATTTTAAGTGTCATTTATCAACATCACTAGACCCACCAGCAAAATTGACGCATCCTCATTGAATTGAGATTTTGGTTAATTGTATTATCACTCACTAAGATTGAAAACAAATTAAATGATAACAAACAACTAGAATTTCGTTGTTGATATAACATTATGTTTTCTTACAGTTTCTAATTGAAACGAACAGGAGCAAAAAAAATATAAAACAAAATTGCTGTCAAAATAAAACAAGCGCCAAGGTAACCACAACGCATTCTAACCCATTAATCTCACACTACTCTTTTCACTATTACAAAATTAATATATTACAAAACAATTGTCCCACTTTAGGTGAATGATAGTACAAAAGAATAAAAGATAGCTTGAACCCGTCACCCAACATCACTAGAATGTCTCAAGTCCTATACTCACTACTACATGTGACTAGATGTGGACCAGATACATCAAATCGGCACCAAACAAGAAAACCACCTCAAAAATCATTAGATAGTAGCACATGAATAATCGAAAAGTTTGATTCGCAAGTAAACAAAATAATGTAGAACCGTTCAGTAAAAGCAAACAAACAACAACTTTTTTCCAAGTAGCAGCAACAAGCACAATTAGACGGCCAAAAATGATGATTCCCAAAAACAAGCAAATAAATAAAGGCACTCAACCATGGCGAAACAAGTTGCTTATTCACATAAGACTAAGTATTCCAGACACTCAATCATACAAATGATACCAAAAATACTCACGGGTAGCAGAGGAAAAGACGAGGAAAAAGTCTGTTTTACATTTTGACGTTCATTCCCCACCCCCAAGCCTATATATATAAAGTAAGTTTTGAAGTGTTATTTGCGTGGAATAGCAAAAGAAAATGAAGATGTCCCTGCATCAATCAAAGCTCTCAATTTTTTCGTCCACCCAAAATGGGTGGGTTAAAAAGGAATATGGAATAGCCTCCGGTAAAGTTCCCTTCCTTCAGTAAACAATCAAACAAGAAGGCCGCAAATAATCAAATACCATTCCCTGTTTTTCAGTCCTATTTTATTCTTATTTCCATGCTAAATCTTCTAAACATACCTTAAAATTTTCCTAACACAATTTTACAGCGTGTTAAAAAAGAAAAAAGAAAAAGATATATTGAGCGCACCATAAAGAAACAATTACTTTTCGAAGGAACAGAAGCTAACTAAGCAGAAAAAGGATAAAGCACTTCAAATGAACTGTCTCACCACAGCAACCACGCAGAGTATTATGCACATCAGCACATAAGAACATAGAATGAAATAAGGCACGTCAAAATTTAACGTAAACACCTTGTCATTTACTCAAAAACTAAGGAAAAATTTGAATAAATAGTTCTACAGAAAAACCACATAAGTACTACATTCAAATTCTACGCCAGATCAGGTAAGCTTTCACTAACATTCATCACATATGGAACACCATAACACATAGAAGCAGATGTAGTGAAGCAGCAACAAATTTACAGCAGTCCATGTAACCAAAACCAAGTATTATTGTCTGCATGCACGAAATCAGCACAACCATTTAAAGCATTAGCGCCCAAGAAGCCATCACAAACCTGAATGAAACACCTATTCAAAACTCAAATCAATGATTAACATGCTTGGAAAATTTTAACTTGAGTCATTAGCATAACTGAAACATTAAACAAAACAACAGAATAACAAACTTGATTCAAAATCAACTATGAAAGGATATTACACCCAAAGATGGAAAAGCCACTCAAAGATTGAAAGATGCACGTATAAAAAAAATGCACATTTTGAAAAAAAAAAAGCACTGAATCAATAAAAACCAAATGCACATTTTGAACCACTACAACTACAAGCACACAGAACAAAACAATCAAGAAAGATAAGCATAAGCAAATATACACCACCTACAACTATAAATTAAAACTAAACACCATAATTTACCTCACTCAATAATAGGGCGGCACGCCTTGGTACATTCCTCCAGGAGGGGC
>JASCZI010120834.1:139796-200522 GCA_036250425.1 Stylosanthes scabra
ATCTTGGCATTGGCACAGGCTGCTGCTGTGATGGAATTGCAGACGAATGTAAAGCACCATAATGAGAGCCATCCATAAACCCACCAGAAGTAGGAGGCAACCTTGCACCATAATCACCGGAAACCGGCCCGCCATACTGCGGATTCCCATAACCACCACCTGTAGTACCGTACCCACCAACACCGCCACCAGCAGCTGGAACAGGGTTTCCATAAGAAGGCACCGAAGGCTGCATCCCATAACCGTTACCATGCACACCACCGCCAGCATATCCACCGTACTGAGAAATCAACATAGGAGCATTGTAAGGAGGTTGCTGTTGTTGTTGCTGCTGCTGAGCATGCATACCATCCCCTCCAAATCCAGAAGCAGGGTTCTGCGGCTTTGATTTCTTGTTATCCACGGCCAACTTGCAGAACACTTGGTGGCCATCAATTGTCTTCGTTGGCTCTGCCAAACAAGCCCTAGCCCCTTCTTCAGTCTTGTACACGAAAAACGCAAACCCTCTTGTTTTACCACTACTCTTATCAAAACCTAGAGGACCTTCTTCTACCTCACCGTATGCAAGAAAGTGGCTCAAGAGCCTCTCCGATGGGATTTCGAATGGAACGTTACCTACAAAAACCTTCCGTGCGGCTACGTCGGTAGCTGAGGCGGCGCCAGGTCCACCGGAGGCGGCAAGCTGTGTGACGGTCATGCGGCCGTCGATTTTCTTGCTGGGATCCTTGAGGGCGAGGACGGCGCCGTCGACGTGGGAGAAGGTGACGAAGCCGTAGCCCTTGGATTTTCCGGTGTTCTTGTCAAAGATGACGATGGCTTCGTCAAGGTCGCCGTATGCGGAGAAGATGGCGCGGATAGTGTCCGTGGTGGTGTCGGCGGAGAGGCCGCGGACGAATAGCTTTCGGAGTGTGGAGTCGCGGTCGGCGACGGAGCGGACGGAGTCGAAGACATCAGGGTGGCGGAGGGAGGCTGATTGGAGGAGGTCGACGAGCTGCTCCTGCGTGAAGGGTTGGAGGATCTTGCGGATGTCGTCTGCGGAGAGGGAGGTGGTTGGGGAGGCGGAAGGGGGAGGTTGTTGGGGCGGAGAAGAATCAGTGTCGCCGTTCTCGTCTGTTTTACGCTTCTTAGAGAGATCCATGGCGACGCAATTTGGGAACTAGGGATTTGGGATATTTGAGGTGTGGGCTTCGAAAGCAGTAGAAAGAAAGAAGCACGAGAGAGACTAGAAACCCTGCAAAACCACTTCTGTTTCATCCGTAACACTATCTAGCATTATTTATTTAAATATTTTAAAAAAAATAAAATAAAAATAACTGTTATTCACTTATTTGTGGTGTGGCAAGTAACAAATAAAAGGGTAATACTATTTTAACAATTGATTTAAAAGACAGTCTAGAGAGTTCATAGTTTATTAGTCAATAGATAATTAATAGTCTTTTTTTTTCTCTTTCCTCATTTATCATCCACTATTTTTCTAATTACACTCATGTATGGGCTTCCTAACATTGGCTTCCTAGCATTACTCTTGATTTATTTCTACAATAATGTTACACATCCAAGTGATTTAAGTAACCAAGTAGAATCAACTCACGCGTTCCTTGCCCTCTCTCCTAACAAACAGGTAAGTTGTTATTTTCGTTTTTTTTTTTTGGATTTGAAATCCCTGATTTATCGCCCCTCATTCATTTAGCAGATGCGTTCATCTGAAACGGAATATATCTCTCAATCGATCGTTTCTGTCTCAAGTTGATCTGAAACGGATCCTAATATACACATATGTTGAAATCGTTGTAGATTCTGGAAGAGAAATAGTAGCAGCAAGAAGAAGATAATGACGATCATGATGTAGATATGGAAGAAGGAATGAAGGAATAAGAAGAAGAAGATGGAGTACATTTGAGTGGGTAAATTTTGTTTTCTGTTTTCATGTAAATCCCGTTTCTGTTTTCGTGACCCAAAGTCACGCCTAGGCGTAAACAAGACCACGCACAAGCGTGGATTCATCACCAAATCCATTTCTGTTTTCATATAAATTATGTTTCTGTTTTTAAGTAAATTCCGTTTCTGTTTTCGTGACCCAAAGTCACGCCTAGGCGTAAACAAGACCACACCCAGGCGTGGGTTAATCACCAAATTCGTTTCTATTTTCATATAAATTCCGTTTCTGTTTTCATGTAAATTCCGTTTCTGTTTTCGTGACCCAAAGTCACGCCTCGGCGTAAACAAGACTACGCCCAGGCGTGGGTTCATCACGAATTTCGTTTCTGTTTTCATATAAATTTCGTTTCTATTTTAATGTAAATTTCGTTTCTGTTTTCGTGACCCAAAGTCACGTCTAGGCGTAAACAAGACCACGCCCAAGCGTGGGCTCATCACCAAATCCGTTTCTGTTTTCATATAAATTCCGTTTCTGTTTTCATATAAATTTCGTTTCTATTTTCATGTAAATTATGTTTCTGTTTTTCATCATCAACAACACCACCAACAACAGTAACAATGTAATAATGGAGAAGGAGGATGAGAAGGAAGAAGAAGAGGACGAAGAAGAGGAAGAAGAAGAGGAAGGAGAAGAGGGAGAAGAGGACAAAGAAGAGGAAGAAGAGGACAAAGAAGAGGACGAAGAAGAAGAAGACAATACCGACGACGACGACGACAATGATGGCGGCGGCAATGAGACGGTGGCGTCTGCAGCGACGACGACGGTGGTGGTTGCAGCAACGGCGACAGTGGTTGCGGCAGTGGTGACGAAGAAGAAGAAGAAGAAGAAGAAGAAGAAGAAGAAGAAGAAGAAGAAGCTGCAGTGAACGCGTTTTTTAATTTTGGGAGAGTGAGCGCGTGAAGTGTGTGAGAGTGGGGAAAAATTACTTGGTTGGACTTGATTGGGGTAAATGCTTGGATGTGTAGCATTATTGTTATTTCTATAGTAAATAGAATATTATTTCGATGTCAAGTAGTATAAAAAAGTGTACTTAAATAAAATTTTATTTGATACCAAAATAATTTTCTATTTAGCATAAAAATAAATCATTTTGTTACACTTGGTCGGCCAAAATAATTTGTTTACATAGAATTATTGCAAATAAAAACCAAATTTATTTGGGCATTTGGAAAGAAAATCTTAAATGAAATTTATCGATCAATTTATCCTAAAATACATTTATATAATCCATAGAGGGTTTAATGGTAAACAAAAACACAATTTAAAATACAACTTAGGTTAAATAACCAATATTTTGATCAACAATTGGAACTAATAAAAAGTGATCTTCAAAATTAAAAAAAAATTATCTAAATAAATAAAAAATCATTCAAATAGAATGAAAATGATTATCTACATAATATAAAAGTGATCATTCATCATTCTTTCATAGTCACCACCACATCATTAAAAAATAAATTAGTGATTATTAAAAAATGATAAATGTGAACATCCAAAAATAACAAAAGAAAAGAAGAAGAGATGTCTATGGCTTCCGTTGGTAGCGACAGCGGCCATGCCTACAGCATTTGTCTATGTTCCTCAACAACCTCTGAAACTCGTTGAAATCACGTTGGAGATCGATAACAACGCCATCGTGATCTGCAACATCGCTCCAGCAAATTCTGCTTTGGATGCATATCTGCCATTTGCTCCTATCGCGTCGTGCTCTGCCTAGCCACTACTGTCGAGGCACTTCAACGTAACGCGAAGGAAAGACTTGGAAATCTGGCAAAAAGTGAAGCCTACAAGGCAAAGCCCGACTCCTAGTGGTGGAGTGTTGTCGGCACCGATGGTGCAGCGACGTGCTGAGGCGTCGCCTCACCTTTCATGCTTCCATCGCTGTTGTCCCCTTTTGAGTAGATGAGATTGAAGATGTTGAGGGAGTGGTGGAGGTGACTGAAGGAGGAGTATGAGGGTCAAATCTTAAAAGCGAGAATGGGGTGGTGGAACTCCAAACTGTGGGGAGGATGGCGGCGTGAATTTCTCGTAGGTAGTTAAAGGACTTGATGTTGTCGATTAGGATTGCTAGTTTGTCTGTGCTTGGGAAGGCAGTGGTCGATGGTGTGATACCGGAGGAGGTGGTAGTGGTGGTTGGGAGTTTGGTTGCTGAGTGTTTTGTTGGCCGTGATGGTTTTGGTTTGAACGATGTCAATTGATGATGAAGAAGAAATTTTATTCAGTGTTGGTTGTTACAGATATTTGTTATAAAGACTTTTTCTTTAAAATAAATTATATATTTTTTAATTATTTATATTTTTTTTATGAATATCTTTATCATGAAAAATACAATACTTCTATCAATGAATTAAAATTATTACACTAAATGAATCATTAGATTCACATACTTTTTAATTTTTTAACTCACACAATACACATAATTCGTGAAAAGGACTCCATGGATTTCGAAAAACATAAAACATACAGAATCTATGGGAGGGGTCCACAAATTCCTTAAAAATTATAACACATAATTCGTGAAAGGCATTCACGAATTTTTAAAAACAGAACACACATAATCATTTAAAGGGCTCCATGAATTATGTTTTTTTTTTTAATCCATTGAAATATTCCATAAATTATATAAATGTGTTTTAGAACAAATTGATTATAGAATCTTATTTTAGATAATTTGATCATTTTTCTTCTCAAATTTTTTATTTGGATGAATTTTCCAATTTAATTATTTATTTAAGTTTTATGTACAAATCAATCATCTTTATTATATCACTCATTTTTTCTGAGTATTTTTCTTTTTTCATGTATAATTAATAAGAGTAAATACTCATTCTGATCCCAATTTTTTTCATTTTAGACAAGACACCCCTCAATGATTCTGAAGTACCAATTCGACCCCAAACCTTTATATGAAATGTACAAATAATCCCTTCTAACCGGTTACCAGAGTGCGAGGGTGATGACATGCCAGTTTCGTTTACATGTCATGGTTAGTGCCAACATAGAATGGTTGTGCTAAAATAGGACTAATACCCCCTAACCAACTTCAAAACCTTTCACATTCTATTGAATGAGTTTCCATAGATCTCCATCTTCTCTTCAACCATTCATAGAAAAACCCTAACGTGATCACCATCTTTGTTCTTTTCCCTCCAAAAAATAGAGTGATGAAGATGCCAGTGTTACATTGCGAGCTCTTCAGGGAAGTGATGTAGCACACTTCGAGTTGCAGAAGATGCCTCGTCAAGGTCCTTTTTTTTCAAACCCTTTTTTAGTAACTCTGTTTTTTACCCATATGATGTACTGCAATGTATTGTCGATTTTGAGTGTTTGATGAGTCAGGTTGTGTCTTCTACTTGTTGCCATTTTGATACTCCCCCTTTTGATTTTATTAGTTCGTGACAACAAGGGAAGATATTGCAATATTGCTGGAAGATGTAGTTGATGGTGCAGAAGATACAATATTGATATACAACTACAACGCATTGAATTTCTTTGACCTGGTCTCACTTGTGTTTACTGTTTAGGTAAGGGAGAGTGAGAGAGGGAGCGTTGTAGTAGGAGAGGGAAAACATTAGAACTTGATTACTAGTTAGAGAGGTTTTAAAATAAATTTAGTGAACATTAGCATTCAAGTTGCAAAGAACTTATCATTGTAAAGATGTTTGCATCATTGTATCTATTTCAGTGTTTCAGTGTCTTGTTCTAAGAAAGAAGGCTAGCAATTGAGACAAGTAGAATTCTAGTTTATCCATCTTAAACCAAGAATTTCTCTATCAAGAAACTTATATAAGAAAGAAATCCACATGTGAGCTCATTAATCTTAATGAAAATCTAACTTGGGATCTAAAGGACACTAATTAAGTGCAAGTTAGTGAGTCAGTCATTCTTTATTTCCTATACAGTTTTATAGCTTTGCATAGTTATCAGCGGCAATGATCAAGCTTTGTAGATGTGGGATATATATGTAGAGTCTGTTTAAACAAAACAATAATAACAATAGCAAAGAGAAGGGGAAGGAGAAGTGAAAATTATTTCTGTTCTTTATCTAATCAAACAATAGTTTACAAGGGGATGCTTCGCTCAGAAGTTCTTGGATTATTTTATTCTGACCTTCAAAATGATCTTTACAAGTCCCCCTTTGCCATTTATCATTGAAGGTATAGAGCATAAATACCAGACTTCTTGGTCACAATGGAGAGAACAATACCATACAAGTTGCTTTCTTTGGCATTTACATATTTCCATGAAATTTTAGTTTATTTCAATATATGAGATGGCCGCATATTTGTGTATGGGAACAACGAAGGGGAACAATGAAGAAGACCTACGCACCACAGGGTTTTGAAGAGGGGTTAGTCCCATTTTAGCATAATCATTCCATCCTGGCACTAATCATGTACACATGGCAACAAAATTGACATATCATCACCCTCACACTCTGGTAATTGGAGGGAGTTATTTGTACAATTCATATAAAGATTTGGGATAAATTTAATATTTTGGAATCATTGGAGGGTGCCTTATCTAAAATGAAAAAGATTGGGGACCGGAATTGGTATTTGCTCTAATAATAAATATAATAAGAATATTTTTATCTAATAGGGTAGGAAAAGAATTTAGTGTAGAAATTTTTATTTTGAAAATATATTTTATTATGTATATCTAAATAAATAAAAAGATATTTTTTATTCATTGTATTTAAATCCAAGATCTTTTAATAAAAATATAAATTATTTATCATTATATATAATATCATATTTTATTATCCAATCACGTAAAATTAGTTTACATTGTCCGTACAATGGGTCATTTTCTTCAACTCTGCTAAGGCAAAACAGCAAAACAGAGTTCTAGAGTGAAGTGAGGTAGCCATCTGTGTGTCCACCGTGAACAGTTCCTGTCCATCTTTTGTGCCTGTAAACCCAAGTACCAAACACCACTGAAATGGAAACCACAGTTATAGTTAGAAACATAGAAAAGTCTCAACCAAACCAACCAAATGAACCAAATATAGAAGAGCCACAGCCAATCGAAACAGAAGAGGAGTCTTTAGTAGTTTATGAAGAAAATGATATAGAAGTAGGGGTCCAAAAATGCAAATACAGCTTGGTGGGGAAGTTACTAACAACGAAACCTATAAATCTCAGCTGGATTCATAATGCAATGTTCAACATTTGGAGGAAACCCGAAGGTTTTCAGGTAAAGGACATCCATGACAAAATCTACCAATTTTTCTTTAAAAAGGAAGGAGACATGAAGAGGGTACTGAAAGGAACTCCGTGGATCTTCAGAAATGCCTGGCTGATCCTGGAGAAATGGGAGAGAAACACAAACCCTTTAGAAATGGAGTTTTCCAAGACTGAAGTGAATGTACAGATCTGAAACATACAAGAACATTATAAAACAACAAAGCTAGGACGGAAGCTGGCGACAGTTATAGGGGAAGTCCTGGAGTGCAACCTGTACGAGGAAGGCAACGGCAAAGAAAACTTTATCAAGACAAGGGTCAGAATCAATGTAAAGCATCCACTAAAAAGAGGTACAAACATAGGTAATGTTGAAGATGGAATAACATGGGTGGACTTTAAGTATGAGAGGCTCCCATCTCTCTGCTATTTCTGCGGGAGAATAGGCCACGAAGAGGGGGTGTGTGAAGAAGCAGAGGTGAAGGAAGATGGTAGTCAACAAAAATCTAGGGAACTAGGCCCTTAGATAAAAGCAGGTTCAACTGGAGTAAGAATTAAAGAAGAAGATAATGGCAAAGGGGAAAAAGGAAAAGAAGCAACAACAACCGGAAGACAAAAAGATACTCTCAAGGAGATCCAAAAGAAGTTATTAAAGAAGCTGGGAAATCTAACAGTGACCGAGGGAAACCACAATATTCAGAACACAGAGCCAAGCCAAAATGCTAAATCAGCACAAGAGGAAGAACTCAACAGCAAAAGACAGGAAAATGCAGATAAGGGAATAGAAATACAACAGAAGCCAAAATAGCCAAATGAAGAGAATGATGGACAAGAGGGGACCCTGGCCGTAGTAGGGGAAGAGAGGAAGACAAGAAAATGGAAGAGAAGAGCAAGACAAGGAGAAAAAGAAATGTCTCTGATGGAAGATAAAACAGTTCATGAAACCAAGAGGAAGCTAAAAGAACCTACCCAAATGTAGATTGAAGAAGGGGAGAAGCAAACAAAGAAACACCACACAAATCCACCAACGGCAGAGGTTGCAGGGCAACCCTGCGGTGGACAATGAGGCTGGTTAGCTGGAACTGCCTTGGGCTTGGGAACCCATGGGCAGTCAGAGCTTTAAATAAGCTCCTAAGGCAGAAAGATCCCAACCTTGTCTTCCTAATGGAAACAAGGAAGAAAGCTGATGAAGTAAACATGCTGAGGAGGAGAGGAGGCTTAGATAGTATAGTAGGGGTGGACTGCAGAGGAGAAGGAAGAAATAGGGCAGGAGGTCTAGCCATTATGTGGAGTAAAGACATTGCTATAGAGGTAATCTCGATGTCTCCAAATCATATAGATATGGTGGTAAAGGAGGAAGAAGGGAACAGAAAGTGGAGGGCAACAAGATTTTATAGCTGTCTAGAAGCATCGAACAAGCACAAGTCTTAGGAAATCCTCAGCTCGTTGGGTTATTCAAACAATCTTCCTTGGATAGTGTTTGGGGATTTCAACCAAGTCCTGGACCAGAGTGATAAGCAGGGTGGTCTACCGGTTACCTTCTCCCAAAGTAGAGGATTCATAGAAGCTCTACAAACCAACAATCTATTGGATTTAGGCTTCGTTGGCCATGCCTTTACTTGGTCCAACAACCAAGGAGGGGACTAAAATGTCCAGGAGAGGCTAGACAGAGCAGTGGCAAACATAAGCTGGATGGAAGTCTTCCCTAAAACTGTTGTTCAGCACCTACAGAGATACCGGTCTGATCATTTCCCAATCCTAATTGACCTAAGTGGAGAGGCTTTGGTGAAAAGGAAGCGAGAAGTCAGATTTAGATTTGAAGAAGTTTGGCTTGAGAAAGATGGTCGTGAAGAACTTATAAAAAGATCCTGGATCCCTGGCAGCGCTGATTTCTCAAGTAAGCTAGCAAACTGCAGTAGCAACTTAAAGGAATGGGGACAAAACAATTTTGGTCAAATTCCAAAGGCCATAAATGAGAAACAGAAGAGATTGCAAGCTATCCAAGCATGGTCCCAAACTGAAGAATCAATTATGGAGGCGAGGAGTTTGCAACGAGAATTAGATGAGCTGTTAAAACAGGAGGAGATCTGGTGGGCACAAAGATCTATAGCAAATTGGTTGAAAGCGGGGGACCGAAACACCAAATTTTTCCACCGGAAAGCCACACAAAGAATGAAGATGAATAGGATCACAAAAATCACGGATGAGGCCGGGATTGTTCATGAGGAAGAGGGGAAAATAGAAGTGGTTATCACTAACTTTTTTAGGAATCTCTTTGCAGGTGAAGGAACCGAGAACATAGAAGAAGTTATCCAAGTAGTCAAAGACAAAATTTCATAGGAAAGGAGAAGTATTCTTCAAGCAGAATTTACAAAGGAAGAAGTCAAGGAAGCACTTAACCAGATGCACCCTACAAAGGCTCTGGGACCCGTTGGCATGCCAACGCTCTTTTATCAAAGAATGTGGAGCACAGTCGAGGAAGATGTGACAAATTGGGTGCTACACGTCCTCAACAAGGGAGCAGATCCTGTAGAGATGAACAAGACCCACATTTGCCTAGTCCCAAAAATCAGGAATCCTACTCACACCAGAAACTTCAGGCCTATCTCCCTTTGTAACGTCATTTTTAAAATTGCTACTAAATCCATTGCTAACAGGCTAAAGCTAATTCTTCCAGAGATTGTTGGCGAATTCCAAAGCGCTTTCATCCCTGGCAGACTCATAACTGATAACGGGTTGGCAGCATTTGAAACCTTTCATTTTATGAAAAAGAAAAGGGAGGGCAGCAAAGGCTACATGGGGCTGAAATTAGATATGGAGAAGGCATATCATAGAGTTGAATGAGATTTCCTAATTGAGGTCTTAAGGGCTATGGGATTTCCGTAGAATTGGCTTGATCTTATATGGAAGTGCATAAGCTCAGTCTCATTCTCAATTCACCTCAATGGAATGTCTACAAAAGAATTCAGACCCGGAAGAGGGCTCAGACAGGGGGATCCCTTACCCCCTTACTTGTTTATCTTATGTGCGGAAGTGTTCTCCGGTCTTCTGAGGAAAGCACAAGAAAGTAGATCTATTCAAGGTATAAGAATAGCAAGATCAGCCCCAGAGAAAGTTGATCTATTCTAAAAGCTAAGCATTTTGCAAGGAAAAGGTTCTCAGAATCAGACTTAGGCTACAATCCTAGCTACACTTGGAGAAGCATTTGGGGGACAAAATGAGTCCTTGAGTTAGGTGGTCCATGGAGAATCGGCAATGGGGAGAGCACAAAGATTTGGGGAGATCCCTGACATCCTAGGCAAAATGGTTCAAAATTTGGAGTTCAGTAACCGATTTTGACAAGGAAGCTACGGTAAACAACCTAATTCACTATCATGACAGAAGCTGGAACCAGGAACTAATCAGAGACACCTTTCTCCCCTTTGAAATAGAGAAAATTCTAGAAATCCCAATAGACATATAAGCACAGCATGACAAATTCTACTAGCAATTAAACAGACAAGGAGAGTACAAGGTGAAAGAAGCTTACCACTTGATCAAGAATCAAGGCCAGAACCCATCCAGCAGCAGCCATCCAATTGGGGGAGACCAAAATTCTAGAAAGGCTTATGGAGATTGAAAGTTCCTATCAGAACTCAGAATTTTGTTTGGCGGCTTCTACACCGATCTCTGTCAACAGGTCCGAATCTGTAGAGAAGAGGGGTTAGGGTATCACCAATTTGCCCTAGATGTAAAGAAGCAGAGGAATCAGATACTCACATATTTAGGGACTAGTCTTGGACTCACAGGCTCTGGTTCCTCTCGCCCTTCACGCTCAGAACTGAGTCTGCTTTAGGAATTCCGCTGCAAGACTGAGTGAAATTGATGCTCACCAAGATTTATGGCAACCACCAGGGGCTCTTCCTTTGTGTGTTTCACGAAATTTGGAGAGGGAGAAAGAAGCTTCTTTTTTAATCCGAGAGCCTGGCACCAGAACAGGTAATCGACAATGCCACCAAGAATTTCATTGATGCGTCTCAACCCAGAGCCCAGCCGAGACCTCCGCCAATTCCACCGCCTGGAAGTCAAAGCCCTAGTGTATGGATTGCACCTGCTGAAGGGAGATTCAAGGTTAATGTCGATGTTGCAGTAATAAATGAGAGGAGAAAGGAGGTTGGGATAGTGATCAGAAACAGAGAAGGAGCAGTTATGGCTGCTGCCACACTGGAAGCTCCCTCTTCCCTTTCAGTTATTGAAGTAGAAGCCATGGCCACTTTCTTGGGCTTAAACTTTGCAGCCCAAACTTCATTTTTGGAGATAGAAATGAAAGGGGATAACATAGAAGTTACAAAAGCTTTAAATTCAACACAGGATTTTGGAGGTCCTTTTGGTACTATTATTGCCAACTGTAGAGCTCTTTTGAACAGGTTTAGGTTCTACAAATTTACACATGTAAAGAGAGAGGGTAATTCTGTTGCTCACGCATTAGCTAACATTGCTCTTACCGGATCAAATTTAGTGTGGCTGGAAGAGATACCCACATAAATTTGTAATTTGGTTCACTTTGACATTTTGGGCCTGCCTTCTTAATACAATTTCTTCTTTTCAAAAAAAATTATCATATTTTATTATAACTTTATGTATTTAATAAATAAAAAGATAGATTAATAGATATAACATGTGTATTAATTATATATATATCGCACTAAAATTGTAGGACAAATATATTTTTTTAAATCTAGTCTTTTTATTTTAAACACTTCTATTCAATTTCAATTATCTTCTAAATCTTTTATAATTTTAATTTATATTTAGATTTAGACATTCTTCTCGTTGGAATTTTTCTTTACTTAACTTTTTGGGATAAGTATGATTTTGGTCACAAAGGTTTTATTGAAAAATCAATTTGGTCATAATCGTTTTTTTTATAAAAAAATAGTCACAAATGTTGTTACTTTTGTCAAAATGAAAAAATTTACCAATTTGCCCTTTGGTGATTAATTATTAATTATTGTTAGTTAACAAATAAAAGATGTTATTTATTAAATAAAAAGGGTGTTTGCAGCATATGGCATATTGAAAAGGTAGCACTCAATATGAATTGCTTTAAATCCCAAGTGATCCCATGAGAAACATGAATCAAACCCTCTATAAAAGTCTTTCCAACCATCTTCGTTCATTAAATCTTTTGCAACATGTTTTATAGAGCTTCTGTTTTCATGTCCCATCACCTGCAGTGCATGCAGAATAACAAAAGTAATAAAGAAATATTTTAAAAATTTTCAGAAGACATAAAATTTCTACATTGAAAACTCAATTGTATAACCAACCTGTAATCTTGTCTTCATAGTATCGAATAGGGTTGTAATACAGGAAGAAGGGGCACCAGCAATCAACCCTACAGTACCCTGAACTAACATAATCTTTTGCACACTAGGAGTGTTTCTATCGGAAGGGTTATCATAGCCCAAAAATCTTGTCATGCAATCATGTGCTAGTTAATTGTCTCATAATAGTGAAGGCATCAAAATCTCGGTACATAAATGTTCTAGAAGTAGAAGTTCATTATCCTATTACCTATAAAATTCATCAATCTTAAAAACTTGAAAAAATAAATACCTCATAAGCTAACTACAATATTGGGTTATCCAATTCAGAGGCTCTTCGATTCTCTTGGCCAAGAGGAAATTCTATCATTCCAGTATTAACACAAGGTACTGCTTGCACGCAGATGTAGTAACAACATCACAAATTTCAATTCCTTAAGACTAAATTCATCAATGATCTAACGAGCTAACAGATCAAACTTAAAGAGTTTCTATCATACTTGAGCAATACACAATGCTAGTGGTTTTGCAGTTTTTGAAATGTTCATGACTCTAAACATTAGCAAATAGATGGAAGATACATAAGCTATGTTTCAAAACCTGCATACAACAACATTTACATTTATATAGAACATAACATATATTTTTAGTAAAGAGTTATTTGATTAATAGATTATGAAGACAAATGTTCCATTTACAACACACTAGTACCAATCATGGAATCGAAGACAAAACTAGCATGAAATCACTTATCCTACGAGCTTAAGTGAAAGTTGACAGCAATTGAGTTCATTGACATGGAAACTGATATCAAAATAATCTAACCATTTGAAAAATAAAAAATTCAGTAACAAATTCCATCAAATATTAAACACTAGTCTGGAGAGTAAGTCCTCCCTATTATTAAAGCTTAGCAAACAGATAGAAGGATCTTTGCATTAGTGAGCAATTGGAGAGGGAATAAAGTTATTTTGTTACTATTTGACAATAAATATTAAATAAAAATGATTTTGCAACAATGAATGAATGGTAAGAGTTAGAAAGCAGGAATTACTATGTCTTACTTCCACATTAAGCATTGGCTTGTACCATAACTTTCCCACCATACAGCACTTAAAGGAGAATAAATAATGGCAGATAGACCAAACCTCGATATAATCCTCAGACACCTTCAGTCATTAAAACCTTGCGAACAACATCCAAATCCCTGCTATATTAGGCATTTCGGTAGAGAGATAGATGAGAACCTTTTTTTAGATCATTGGATAATAGATGAGAACCTGAAAAGAAAAAAAGGAATGAAACCCTAAACAGAGCAAAGCAAAGAAAATGCGAGTTGAGAATCCGGTAACGACGAGGCAGAGGGAACATAGAAAAAAAAGGTATTTGATTGCGGTGGATCGGAATGGGAAACGGATTGGATTCAAGTATTGTTCAACTCCCATTGAGATTCTTTGCATTCCTCTGCAATGAACACTCCTCACACACCCATCGATCTTTCTCTTTCTATTTCGTTTGGTGAATGTCAGTTTTGGATTCGCGGGAATTGGAGTGTATCTAAGGAAAAATTGGTAAAATTGTCAAAAATGTCATTTTAAAAAGAACGTACAACGTTTGTGATCAGTTCTTTATCCAAAAAAAACGTTTAGGTCCAAATTGATTTTTCAATAAAACCTTTATGATCAAAATCATATTTATTCCTAACTTTTTTTATGGCTCTCATTTTTTATTTTGATTGGAGAGTGATAAATTACAAATTTTGTAACAGGCAGATTTTATTTCTACTTTCTACTCAACACTCAGATACAAGAATTCATCATTTTGTTTAGTGTTTGCTTTTGTATAGAGAATTTGAGACCACTAATTCATCATTTTATATATCGAAGTTATTACTGAGTATAACTACTTTTTTTATTTGGATTTGTTAATCAAGTAGCTAGGCAATTGTAATATCATTATTCATATAAAAAAAAGTTTACGGAGTCTATAGTTTGTTAGCCAACAAGTAGTCAATAGACTTTTTTTTCTTTTTTCTTTCCCCTTTTACCACCTACTATTTCCCTAATTACATTAATGGATTTCTTATGGGCTCCCTAACGTTGACTACTTAGCACTACTCTTCAAAATAAATACTAGGCTAAATTAAATATGAATTTCACATTATATATAGCGTTGCCTTTCCATAAAATTGATGAAACGGTGAGAAAGCATGGTAACAAATTCACAAAAGTATACTATTGAGTAAATAGTCACATGCGGCTCACCTCCTTCATTCTAATTTTCTTTGTTCGCGGTGACTTGACTTTTCGTGTGTTTAAATTCGCATTAACAAACTTATGAATTTCATTTTATAAAATTAATTTTGATTAAAACTGAGTTTGTCCCAAAATATAATTTATATTTCAACAATATTATAAAACCAACGTAAAAGAATAAATTCAATTAAAATTTATCATCCGAAAGATAAAGAAATTATAATTAGAAACTAAAAAAATTTATCATTTAAAACTAAAGAAAATTATTATATGAAACTAAAAACTCGTGTACCTTACCATTACCATCACCTTCCCAATGTTCCCATAAATCATAGATGAAGCAGAAGAAGATTCAACCGAAAATTACAAATCAAGAAATACAAATTTCTAATTCCATCAATTGAATATTACCTTGACTACAACGAATGAGAGGTGCATGAAGAACATACAAAAAATAGGAGCCTGCTGAAAAAGAGAGAACATCGGAACACAATCAATCTGGTGCGGTCACCTTTTATCATATTTGATGGATTTTAGAACATTATATTTGGGATTGAAACACGAGTAGCAGGCACCTCAAGAGTGCCTGTTATCAATCTATGGTACTTGCAGTGTCTTAGCCTCAGAGTTGCAGAGATCGTAACCTAACCCTATTGATTTCATAGCAGCTTCTATGGCTTCTCTTGAATCCATAGCCTTCGAGAAAGTGGAGATGACGTGGAGGACGCTTGTGGCCTTCGTTTATGGAGATGCGACGGTGGAGACTGGAGTGGCGAAGGTGAGATGCGGCGGACTGTTGTATCGTGCGATACAAGGGATCTCTTTAATTGCCTAATCATAGGATCCCAATCCTTTTCCTTTATGTTTGACAATTGTGTACCAAATCAATTTTGATATTATGATATTGTTTGGATAATATATTAGTTAAAATCACTTTTAGATAGAAAATTATTAAAAAAAATATGATATTAAATTATAATGTTATCATTTTAAGCATGTTTAATATTTATTTTTTTATATTTTTAAATATTTTTCAGTATTATTTTAGTAGGTTATAATTTTTCATTGTTATTATGATTTATGAATAATTTCTTTGTTTAATTGCTATATCCATAGGATCAATAAATCATATTATAAAGAACAACAATAATATGTTTAAAATAAAGCGAATTCCACCTTATCCTTTTATTTAGACACCACAAGAAACAAGGGGTTTATTCACGGAAAAAATCGTAGCTAAAACTTCTAAAAAACCGTAACGACAACATCTTTGTCATGAACAAGGATCCGTGGCTATAGAGGGCGACGCGCTTTTTAATTTGCCACAGTTTTGAGATCATTATCCATAGTTTTAAACTTTTAATCACCATGGAGACCTTTGAATGGCATAGTATATATATTATTGTCTACACTCTAAGCCGTGACTAAATGAAAATAATCAAAATTAAATGTCTAATTTTATCACATTTTATCTATGGCTAATTTGGACAAAGTAGGCTTTTTAGCCACTATTTTTCGTGGCAACGTTATGAATTATTTAGATACATTATTTTCATGGTTAACCTATCTATTTTTAACTCATTATTTATGCCTATTTTGCCTTTATTTTTGCCGTGGCTAACTTAGACAATTTTACCTAATTTTTTTTCTTTCAACAATTTTCACGTTTTCTATAATTTAATTGTGGCTAATTGAATGCTTTTATTTTCCTTATATTTCTTCAAATAGTTATTTAAAATATTACAATGTAAAGTATATTTTTAGTACAATCTAAAGACAGTAATAAATAAAAAATAAAATAAAATACACAACAACTTAGACATATTGTTAGTTAATAATCATAACACTTAAAAAAAAAACAATGATATAAAATATTCTCTCTCTTTTATGAGTGAAGATTAGCAAGTGGAAGCTCTAGTCTCAATTGCAAGGATTCACATAAATCAAATATATGCCTGCATAAATAAATTACCAAGTGATGATTATAAGTATAAGGAAAGATAGAAAGTTATACACATTGAAAATAAAGTCATAGAACCAAAGATAAGTTAACAAACTAGGGATTGATTCTAATGAAATAAGTATTAATTTAGAAGAGTGTACCAAAAAAAATTTTCAATACAAAAAGAAGTTAATAAAAATATGTTAGGAGTTTATAATTTTTTTCCTTTGAGATCTATAAATGAATTTGCACAATTCAAAGAACTAAATCTGTATTGTTTAAAAGAAAATCAAGAATGAGTAATAATTTATGTCAATTTCATTAAAGTATAATGAAAAATAGAAATGATGTGAATAACTCATACAAAAGAAAATAAAAAAGATTATACCCTAATTAAATATATTTATCTTTTTTCGTGATATGATAATCCCAAATAAATCGGTCCGTAACATAGCAAAAACATCAAAATTTGTAACCTATAAGCATAACAAGAAAACTCAAATGCAAATTAGCAAATGAAAATAAGTCCACAAATCCATACTTCAAATTATTAGTTATAACATTAGTTATGACGGCACTTGCGGCGCGCACCAAATTATTAGTTATAACATTTTCAAATGATTGATTCTCTGTTTCAAAAATTATACCTGCTTCTAGAGTAACACATATCTTGACATCAGTGTACTCAACACCGTACTCAATGCTGTCAAATATGAAGCTAATCCAAATAGTAAAACTAATGAAAAAAATTCAAACACAACAAAGTTTCATATAATAAAAGTGGGAAATTAAAGTAAAAAAAAATTAAATGGAGAAGTTGCCAAATACCTTTGATGCCTGTATTAATTTTTCTTTCAAAGTCACTAACTTCAGAGAGGGAGAAACAACTTACAAACCTAGAAGAAAGCCATGACGAGAGCGAAAAGATTGTGAATTAAATTTGCGAAAACAGAGACATCAACCAGATCGACCAAATAGATCAGATCACACCCACACGAACTAACCGTGAAGCAAGAAAAAATTAAGGATTTGATTTGGAAAACCACAACCTCGAAAATAAAAACTAATTAAAAGAGAAAAGATAATCAAACAAAAATAAAAAACGGAGGAAAAACACAATTTAGATTGCCGCTCAAATAATCAGCCACGAGAATGATGTTAGTGTGGTAAATTGAAAAGCCCAGGACGCGTTTTTACCATAGAATATGTTTTCGTAGCAATTTTGGGACACGATGATTTAATTTTGCTACTCTTTTGGATTCGTGGGCAAACCTATATGGCAAATCCCTTGTTTCTCGTAGTGAGAAGAGAGGGTAAATTATCCTATGTGAAGTGGCAATATTTAATTGGTTATTTTGAAGTATGAAATAAGAGTTAATATTTTAACTATTATAAAATTTTATAACTCAATTATAAATTCAACATATTCTCTTCGCCACTCATCTGAACCAAAATCCTCATTATTTCTCTTTTGCTGAACAAACAAAAATGAAATAATTATTTAAAAATTTATGTTGCTATTTTTTCTTTGGGATAGATTTGAACTCAAATGATATGTAGTCTCATGCATAAATTACAGTGATCCATATTGTATTAACTCTTTTGTTAAATTTGAGGATTTTAAGTATTGGGGAGAGATATTGAAGGTTGAAGAGAGGACTGGTTGTGCTTCTTTGGCAAAGAGTGACGGTGAGTTTGGCAAAGAGTGACGGTGAGTTTTGACTCTAGCTGTTTTATTTCTTGGTGTGTTTAAAATTGATAAAATTTATGTTTTATGCATTTAGACTTTTGGTTTTTCTATTATGTAGTTTGGAAGAAGGATCTCTGCTGACAAGTTTGAAGTCAATGATGCCGTAATTAAAATTTGAATAAGCTCGTTCGTTCCTGGATCCACCTTGTATCACGTCAACGTAGGTTGTCAAAATAGATTTTTTTTAATAACTAATTTATAAAATATTACCCTAATTAAAATTAGTCATTTAAAGAAACCAATAAGAATTTGTTATTTAAGAGAGGATAGGATAGAAGTCACCTTAAAATAAAAGATTGGTAGAATGAAAATAATTTTTTAATGGATAGAACTCCATAAATAAAATAATAAGAACTTTATAAATAAAACAATAATATTAGAAAAAAAGCATTATTTAAAAAATTCACAATTTTATCATAGATAATGAAGGACACAATTGACATGTAGAAAATAAATTTGTAAGCAATAATCTAACGTAAAAAAGTGAACACAAAAACTATAATTTATAATCTTGGAAGAACATGAGTTATTAGAGTGCATAATCATGTGTGTTTAGAGAGAGAAAGATAGCCAAACCAAATAGTGAAACTTTCAAGAAAATCAAATGCACATTTGGTACTTCAAACGCTAAACTAGACAAACCCTATCTAAGGGTACGCAATCGGATCCAATCTGCGGGTATTGTTATCAACTCGATTTGCAGCGGGCAGGGTTGAGCTGCAGATAGGGTATGATCAGGGTCGGATTCAGAAAGTTAACTATGTGAGAGCCAAAAGTATACTTAAAAGTGAGCTGAATTGAGCTCAACTCATGACTCAACTAGGCTCATTAATAATCAATAATTTTATATAACTAGATTATAATTTTTATATAAAAAATTTCAACATTCATTAGTATTTCGATAAAATAAACAAAGCTATTATAATTTAGATGGTAAAAAAATCAATGAATTGTTATCATATATTTAATAAATATGTATCTTTAAAATGATAATATTTATCGTAAACTAAAACATATACATAATTATGTATTAAAATAAAGAATTATAATGAGTAATATACATAAAACTAAGTCAGCTTACATGAATCAATTTACATGAGTTTAAGCTTGACTAAGATAATATATCGTCGGCTTATCGAGTTGTTATTAAGTCGAGTTCAAGTTAACTCATAAATAGACTTGGCTCACTTTTAATATCTGTCAAAAGCATATAAATATAAAACATAATCAATTAATAAATTAAATAATTTAAAGAAAAAATCTAGGGAGACAATGATTTAACCAGCCAATACAGCTAATAAATATATTTCTCCAATTGTTTCGTCTTATTTGTGTACGTCACACCTGCCGCTGGTTCACCAGCTTCCTCTACCTCTTCAAATCCAGCTTTTTCCATTCCATCATGCATGCTAGTTCTGGATCTATATCGTCACCTTCCACGAATGTAGCCTGAGCTCCTTCGCAGCTTTGCCAGCTTTGTCTTCCTCTCCAACTTCTGTATGTTCTCTTCCTCAAACCTCTTCTCCAGCCAATAGTTGATAGCCATTGTTTCTTCCCCGTCAGTTGCATTAGGTACCATGGATGTCGAACGGAAGAAGAACCTCATCGAAGAAATCTCTAGGTGAGGTTGGAGTGGCAGCACTTGGAACAAATTGCGAAGTAAGTGTCAGACTCGCCATTCACCACTTCCACTCCTTCGTCATTCTCGACCCTCGAAGTTCCACCATTAACTGCCAGCTGTCTGCTTCCTCAACCTCAGTTTCCACGACTTTTGCATCGCCTTCTATGCTTCAGCTATTGTGGTGTCGTATTTCTTCTCCTCCTCCTCTGCTTCAACCTCATGCTCGTTATTATTGTTGTTGCTGACACTTTTCTTGTTGTTGTATAGTTTTTTGTTTCGAATGGTAAATGTATTTAGTTACGGATTTGGATGATAATTGTTTTTAATTTCGAATGATAGCTTATAATTGATTTATTGCCTCCCTAATGACTCCCTAATGTTGGTTCCTTAGCAGTATATTACAAAAATATACCTATAATAAATCTATATCATAGAATTAATTGGTAATGGAATCTTTGTTAAATATTTTTAGATATTATTAATTGTTATTTGATTACTAAATATAGATAGATAATAGCAACGATTACGATGACAACGATGATGATGACAATGGCAAGAAGATGAAGAGAAAGAAGGAGGAGGAGGAGAATACTAAAATATTGATTTGTATGTTTTGACATTGTAATTGTATGAATGTGAATGGATATCAATGCATATAAATAAATATTGATTTTGGATCAATGTGAGTGTTGTTGAAAATCCAATTCAGTTTTTATACATGAAACACCATTTCTGTTTCAATTCAAAATCTGTTTCTACTTTAATTCAAAATCCATTTCTATTTTAATGAAAATTCAAGTAAGTTTTTATATGAAAATCCGTTTCTGTTTAAATTCAAAATTTGTTTATGTTTTCATTCAAAATCCATTTCTATTTTTCTAAAAATTCAATTCAGTTTTCATGAAAATCCAATTCATTTTTTAATTCAAAATCCTTTTATGTTTTCATTCAAAATGTCCAATTCAGTTTTCGTAAAAATTCAATTCATTTTTTAATTCAAAATTCGTTTTTGTTTTCATTCAAAATTCGTTTATATTTTTGTGAATATCCAATTTAATTTTTTATATGAAAATCTGTTTGTGTTTTAATTCTAAATTTGTTTCTGCTTGTCTTCAAAATTCGTTTATGTTTTTCTAGAATATCCAATTAAGAAGAGGAAGAAGAAGACGACAACGACGATGACGATAATGATGGCGGTTACAACGACGACGGCGATGGCAACAATGCAACAAGAAGAAGGAAGAGGAGGAGGAGGCACTATAGCTGAAACGAGAGAAGAAGAAGAAGAAGGAGAATGAGGCGTGTGTTTTCACGTTCTTTATGTGAAAGTGGTTATTTTTTACTTAGTTGGGGTAAATGTTTGAATATTTAGCATTATTGTTAGATTAAATTTTTATTTATATTTAATGACTTTTTTATTAGTATAAAAATATTTGGATAAAAGACAAATATACCACTAACGTTTTTAAAATTGGACAAAAGTATCCTCTACTTTGCTAAATACCTATATACCCCAAACCTTTGAAAAAAGTGGACAATACTACCCATCCGATGGTCTAACCCACGTGTGAGTATTATGAATGCGTGTGATGTGATGTGACTGTCAATGGCGTATAGCTGGCCATAACGGAGCCACGCTGTACAGACCAGGTCCGTAATTGACATTAAACAGCAAAACGAAAGTCGATTCCTTTGGAGCAATGAAACCCTAATTTCGAAATATTCATGTAAAATAGGGGGTAACAACTTCGTTTTGCTGTCTAATGTCCATTATGGATCTGGTATTACAGCGTGGCTCTATTACGGTCAGCTAGGCGTCATTGACTATCCATATCACACATCTTCATAACGGTCAAACGTGGGTTAGACCAACTGAAGGGTAGTAATGTCCACTTTTCTCAAAGGTTGGGGACATGTGAGTATTTCAACAAAGTGATGGGCATTTTTGTCCACTTTTAAAAAAATCAGGAATATATTTGTCTTTTACCCAAAATGTTTTACAAAAGCTTGGGGGCGAAGGCCCACACAGACCCCTCCTTGTATTCGTCCCTGGGAAGGGTCCTGTTGATGTCCCAAAGCAGCCAAATCCAACGAATTGTGGGGTATGCGTGATGAAGTGGATGGAGGTTCTTAATGCAACGGCTTTATCTGTTGCTTACACTTTTCAAACTTGATGCACGATTGATAAATGCATGGGACTAGGGTGTAGTTAGGTCCAGACTTAACATACACAACTCGACCAATCTACACCCTCTGTAAAAAATATATTAGAGATGAGTATCGTACTAACAACCTTTCAATGAAATAAAGAGTTTTCAACTATATTCAACTAAAAATTTAAAATTTTTGTTTTTGCAAAAGCTCATTCTATTTAGAAATTTATAAATATTGTATTTTTATAAAAAACTACATATAAGATTGGGTACCTGTAAGTGGAGAATAGATAGGATTAGAGATGACATGTCATAAATCCACGAATAATATATGATTAAATTAAATTTTAATAACAAAAATTAACTCGCTGATAGAACTATAATTTTAATTAGGGTTGAATCTAAACCCTAGCAAGTATCCTAGAAAGAACAAATGGCCACTGACTTGCTTTTTCTTCCTTGAATAAAGTTCATCGTCGTGTATATATACATATGTATGTTAAAAATCTTCCATGCCATAGATTATATTCTTCAATCCAAACGAGACGGCAATGGAAACCAATAACGCATACATTATTGCATACACAGATTAATAAACACAGTCGTTTGTGAAACTAACATGTGGCTTGACTGCCGGATAATAAATTTCCGTTGTCTTTTTATATGCACACTACTGGTCGCTGGGAGAGAAAGCCAAACTTTCCAAGAACGCCATTATATATGCCAAACTTCTATTAATATAGTCTATTTAGAATGGTTGATTTAGAGGTAGCTTTTTTTTTATTATTTTTTTTAATACACGCAGCATATCCTTCTGATCTCTGTGTGTATATATATAATATAATTATGGTTGACATGATTTTTTAACGTTAATACGATGTTGATATGAAAAATAGTAGTTCATTAATATTTTGCTAAGTAGTTTCGATTATATTGCTAAGCAGGGTCCTTGAGAAAATTAAAGCTGACAAAATGTGAGAAACAAAATAAATCAACGTAACTTCAATCACAACTGTAAGTGAAAAAAAAAACAAATGCAATGACTTAATACTTTTCTAGGTGTCTGGCTTTGATTAGTTCAAACGTGTATGCGCCACACAATTTGGTTCTTAACGGAACTTACTTTGTCACCATATAAAGACTATACACACACCAGCTAGAAATAATAATTTTCTCTAAGTATCTAACATTCTTACTCTAATTGATTGAACCCAAATAAACCTTCATCGAAACTACATATACATCAAAATCTTTGGCATATATGCATAGAAAAAATCATATGAAACCAAAACAACGCGTTGGAGTAGCCCCGTTTTACACGCTAGGAAAAAAATCGTGATATTTTCCAGTCACTAATGGCGCCTAATCTTCCATTATAAAAAAACTAATAAATAGTACATCGTAAATATTCAGGTGCCCACATAAAAAATATTAAATTAATTATTTGATATATTTGTCTAAATTATTATTATTTAGCTGTCTATACCGACGTATTCTGTACCGACGTCTTCGCATGATGTTAACTCCAATATATAGGTTTTGATCAACTTGCTTGTATATATATACCCTGAGGCATACTCAAAACCCTCACACCAGTTTTAATTAAGACATTGCTTGAAATAAATAACAAACTAAACACTCCCTTGTATTCTTCAATGGCTTCAATCATGAAATCATCAGTTGTTGCCATTTTCATTTTGCTGTGGGCTGCTGCAGCTGGCACATCTCGTGCTACCTCCCGAACCCTCAACAACTTTGATGAAGAAGCCACCATTGTGAAGAAGCACGAGGAATGGATGGGTTTGTATGGGCGCGTGTACAAGAACGAAGAAGAGAAAGCGAAACGGCGTAAGATATTCAAGGAGAACGCTGAGTTCGTAGAGAGATTCAACAGCGAAGGAAACAAAAGCTTCACTGTAAGCTTAAACCATTTCGCTGATTTGACCACTAAAGAGTTCGTTGCCTCTTACACTGGAGATCGCTACAACTACAACTCACAACCTCCATCATCAAAACCAAATTCAAATAAGAAAGGGCTTCAACTTGGATACCAAAATGTGAGTTTGGCAGAGATTGACTCCAACCTGGACTGGAGACAGAAAGGAGCTGTTAACGACATCAAGCACCAAGGCCGATGCGGTATTTACTTCTTTTCTTCTTTTTTTTTTTTTTTTCTAACCCATACATGACTATTAAAATTTATTATTTTTTATCCTTTAATTAATAATTATTAATAATAGAAAATATTAATTACAATATAATATTAAATTATTAATTAAAAATATTATTAATAATTAATGATAAAAAATATAGACAAAATAAATTAAAATTGATTACCATTTAATTTTTATTTTTTTATAAATAAAAAATCAACAATATATCACGAGCATAAAGAAATCACCTTAATTTTATATAACTTGATATATTAAAATTTATGATATATATAACCATACTAACTATACACATCAAAATTAATTAATAATATAAAATATATATTAAAATACAAAATATATATTTAACTAGATAATCCATATTTTTCTAGTTAATAGATCAGTCAATAAAAAATAAAACATCCATAATAAAAGTAAGTAGAACATCTGTAATTTTTTTAGAAATAAAACATCCAAAATCAACAGAACATCCAAAACATAATGAAATAGGACATCCAATTTAAATTAGTGACTAATATTTACTGAATTTTTATTAATTATCTAATATTGTTATTATCATAGTTATCAAAACCGGACCGGATCGTTCGGTTCGATCGAAAAACTGGTAAACCGATGGTCTGACCGGTTCGGTTAGTGATATGGATTGTTAAATAGTTAAATTAACTAATAAAAAATGATTAAATTTTAAAAATGTTCTTTAATTTAATAAAAAATAAAATTTAAACAATATTTATATAAAGAGAAGTTTAATAAAATAAAATTTTTATTTAATTATTATGGGCCAACGGTTCAACCAATGACCCGATTGTTGAACATTTAACCCAGCGACCCAGTAACCCGGGCGATTCGTTTGACGGGTCGATTCTGATAACTATGGTTGTTATTATACAATTAATCTTGATGTACACCTCTTTTTGGTGTACACCTCTATCCAAGTCCTAACGAACATGTTTTTAAAACCTGTTCGTGTCAACTATAAAAACATATTGGTTGTATATATAAAAACTTGTTCGTGTACGAATAGAATATTACTACTAGAACGAACAGGTTTTTAAAAGCAAACGAAAACTTGTTCTTGTCAACTATAAAAATATGTTCATTGTATATATAAAAATACGTTGGTTTGTGAAATTTATCATATAAAATTTCACGTAAAGTTAAAATTAAAAGTTAAAATTCTCCTCCATACGCCAAAATTAAATTCTAAAATTAAAATGGTTGGAATTAATAATGTTTGAATTGGATTATTGTAGGTTGTTGTTGGGCATTTGCATCGGTTGCAGCAGTAGAATCAATCATTCAAATAAAAACCGGGAACTTGCTTTCATTATCTGAGCAACAGTTGGTGGATTGTGCCGTACCAAACAGAAACGGTTGCGGTGGATATAACACTGATAAAGCCTTTGAATACGTAAAAGAGAATGGTGGTCTTGTAAGTGAAACTGATTACCCTTATGAAGGAGTAGATGGCATGATTTGCAATAACGAAGAAATAACGAACCCTGTGGGCAAGATTAGCGGTTACAATGATGTTCCTCAGTATAGCGAGGAAGAAATTCTTAAGGTAGTGGTTAACCAACCTGTCGCTGTGAGCATTGATGCTCATGCCCAAGCATTTCACTTGTATAACCGTGGAATTTTCACCAGCGACCAGTGTGGGAATGATCTTAACCATGCAGTTACAATTATTGGGTATGGTGAAGAAGGTGATGGTGTTGGTAAGCATTGGTTAGTAAGAAATTCATGGGGCAAGAATTGGGGAGAGCAAGGTTACATGAGGTTGGAGAAGGATGTTGCTAACCCTACAGGTGCTTGTGGCATTACCATCCATGCTTCTTATCCAATTTATTAATACTGAATACTCCCGTGTAGGCGTGTAGTTAATTTCACAGTGAAATTGCTTGTTAAGAATTATTATTAGATTATTCGATTTTAAATTATCAACTTCACTTGATGTAATGTAATTGTACGTGAATTTTCACTTTATTAATTAATGAGTTGATACATCAACCATGTTTGGGCTCTTTTCTTAATCATAATTCATTAAAGGTGGAAACTCACATGCACTTAATTTTATGTGAAGTTGATATTTTATATCGTTTGATCAACTTAATCAAATATATCAAAATATTTAACAGCAATGCTACACATCCAAGCAATTACCCTAACCAAGTCCAAACAAGTGATTTTTTCCCACTCTCACCTATTACACGCGCTGACAACAACTCTCCCAAAAATTCAAAACGCGCTTCTTCTTCTCACCATCGTCAAGCCGCCACCATCGTCATTGCAGACCGTTGCTGTTGCCATCGCCGTCGCCTTCGCCTTCTCCTTCTCCTTCTCCTTCTCCTCCTTCTTTTTCTTCATTGTTGTTGGTGTTGGCGTTGTTACTGGTGTTGTTGGTGGTGTTCTTGGTATTGTTGGTTTTGTTGTTGTTGACAAAAAACTGAATTGGTTATTTTTAAAAAATTGAAACGAATTTTGAAGACAAGCAGAAACAAATTTAGAACAAAAACAGAAATGGATTTAGTATAAAAAACTGAATTGGATATTCAAGAAAACAAAAGCGGATTTTAAATGGAAACAGAAACGGGTTTTGAATGGAACAGAAACGGATTTTGAATTAAAAACTGAATTGGATTTTCATGAAACAGAAACGGATTTTGAATGAAAGTAGAAACGGATTTTGAATAAAAACAGAAACGAATTTTGAATTAAAAACTTAATTGAATTTTCATGAAACAGAAACGGATTTTGAATGAAAACAGAAACGGATTTTGAATTAAAAACTTAATTGAATTTTCATGAAACAGAAACGGATTTTGAATGAAAGTAGAAACGGATTCTGAATGAAAGTAGAAACGGACCGGAAGTTACCACTTAAATGTACTCAAATGTACTCCATCTTCCTGCTACTGCTGCTACTCCTCTTCCTCCTCCTATTTACGTGGTTTTGGTCTTCTCCTTCCTATTGTTGTCGTTGCCATTATCATCATCATCGATGCTATCTTCTTCTTATCTATTGTGTCGTCGTCTTAATTGTCCTCCTCCTTGTTGTTGTTGCTGCCGCCGCTGCCGTCGCCGTCATCGTTATCGGAAGAAGCATGTAGAGTTGCGATAACGAGGAATGAGAATGGCGATGAAGGGAGTAAGAGAGAAAACAGAAAAGTTTGCTATAATGAAATTTGAAATAACGCATTTGAGTTAAACAGGGAAGAACGAAAAATAAGGGATTGTGTGGGTTGAGAGGCGCGTGTAGGTTGAGGACTTGGTTAAGCTTGGTTAATAAAAAAACTTGATTGTGTATAATTATTGAATATTTAATAACTTTTAATCACAATTTCACGTGAAGTTAATTGCTTAAAAGTGTTCGCCTTAATTAAATAGTGTATGTGCTAAATAAAGAACAGGAACATATACCTCCATCTTCTGGTTATGCATGTATTACTGCAACGTATAGCGTCTGGTATCATGATCATTGTTTGTAATGATGATAATAGCTAGTGTTACATACATTTGAATAGTACTTTGAATATTTCATGTCTTCTGTTTTGAGTATTTTATTCATCCATTATTAGATCTTTAATTTGTCAATTGAGGATGGAAAAATATTTACGTTGGTATAGATGTAATGGAAAAGTCAAGAAGGTTAGAAGACTATGCGCATAAATTCCAAATTAAGGAGAACCTCATGCATGCACCATGATCTTAACTCTTGAGTATGATTGATGAATGACCTTTTGAAAGAAAAAAAAAATTATTAAATGATATTTTTTTTTATAAAACATTCTTTAAAATATTAAAAACAATTTGATGTTTGGATTTCCTCATCAAAAATATATTTTCTCTATTAATTATGTTTGGATACCCAAATAAAAAAATGCTTTTTGGTCTATCTATTATATATGTTGAAATATCTTTTATAAAAAGTAAAAAAAAATCATATAAAATAAATATATAAATTATTGTAACTTAATTTTTTTCACTTTTTCTTAATAATTTTACGTTTAATAAAAGAAGTTTTCCAAAACTTACTAAAATTAACGTTTATATTCCTACATAAGTTAAAATATCTATATATATATTATCATTATTTTTTCAAAACAATAATATACTTTTGGTTTACAAATAAAATAGTAATAATAATTAACTCAATGTATTTGGCTCAATATACAATGAGTTTTTGTATGAATTGAAAGAATTCGGTTTTTAAAAGAATTTTGAAAATGCCTTAATTTTATTTTTATTACGTAAGATATAGACTAGACATAACTATGTTAGACAAAATCATTTCACGCCTCTCGTATTTAAATGAAATTATACAAGGTATATAGAAGGACAGGGGGCGGACGAAGGACGGCGAGCACTGGCCTTGGCCCTCAGAAAAATTATAACTTTCTTATAGTATATGAGATGCGGGTAAAGACAAGCAGCTTTTTTTTTTTTTTTTAAGTATAATTTAGTTCATGATGAATAAAATAGTTATTCACCGCATAAAAAATATAATATTTTATTTGAAAATAAAAAATTAATAATAAAAATTAAATATAAATCATATATTTAAAATATTTTATCCGAATCCATCATAAACCTGGTGCATGATAGACAATCCTAAAGATAAATTAGATTAATTGTCACGGTGGTTACAATAAAGCATGTCTTAACATCAAGCTAAAGAACTGGTTTCGAATCCCAGAGTTATCAAAATGTGTGTCCCTCTATTCTTTTTAAAATCTTTTACATTTCTTTTAATTTTCAACACTTGTATTTATTATATATTATATAAAAAATAATTTAGTTTTTATAATAATCTCTATTGTGCACTTGTAAGATAATATCCAAAATAAATATCATGGTTAGATATTTTTAATGATAGATTTGCTTTTAAGTATGCCATATATATTATTATTATGAAATAAATAAAATAACCCAATTAGTTGGTAGGTGTCATAGCTAGGTATACATAATAGATTTCTTATATTATTATTTTTGTTGGTAGAATGAGTATGATAACTTAGTTAGTAGCTTTTTATTTTATTTAAATTTAGAGTATATATATATGCAAATATAAATTAAAGTGTTAATATAAAAGATTTTTAAAGATTTATAAAAAAATTCATATATAAAACTCAATCCGACTCTTCGAGCGAAGAAAGTAAAAAATAAAAAATAAAAACAATAAAAAAATAACAAACCAAACATATTTTCACTATTTTTATTATTTGGAAATCAATATTATTTTTACAAACCAATCGCATTTTCAATAATATGAAAGTCTAAAAATGAAAATTATTTTTAGAAAATGAAAATAAAAAATGAAAACAGAAAATATTTTCACAAACCAATAAGCCCTTTACATTTTCCTCCTATGATATGCTTGAACCATAGTTTTTTTTTTTTTTTTGGTATTGATAGGGGCCGAAGCCCAAAGATACAAAACAAACTGAAATTACACACAAATCAAACGGGGTAAAAGGACCCCTTTACCATCCTCATTGAGGATTCTAATAGATTGCTGGGTGGAGAATCATAGAACCAAAAGCCAATATCATCATCTAATTTTAGTCTAGCTAATAAATTGGCAACCCTGTTTCCTTCCCTGAGTACGTGCCCAAAACAGATTCTCCAGTCATTTTTTTCAACTCAGAGATTCTTTTGATTAGAGAATTTAGGTGCTTAGCTAAGTTTTTGTTGCTATTTATCAGGTTAACAACAACACTTGAATCACACTCCACCAAGATGTTTCTCAATCCCATTCTCGAAGCAAGAAGGAGGCCTTGAAGAACTCCCCACACTTCTGCTATGTATGCCGTGCAAATTCCCAAATTGTAAGAGAATCCTGCAATCCACCTTCCACAATGGTCTCTTATCACTCCACCACATGCTGCTCTACCGAGGTTGCCCAAAGAGGATCCGACAGTATTCAGCTTCACCCAGTTTTTAGGAGGGGGTTTCCAACGCACACCAATTTTAATTTTCTCCTTCACTCTCCCAATCAGGTTTACTTTCTTCATTGCTCTATTAATCTCTTGAACTTGTTTAGAGATTTCAATTTGAGGGTTAATTGGTCTATGATAGTTGTCTTCATGTTGTTCCTTGTTTCTCCAAAACCATAGTCTCCAGCAAGTAGTGATAAAAAATCTCTCCAATCGACGCTGCTGTGATACCCCAATTGATGGGTTAGATTATTCATAACCCAATCCTCCCAATTTTGATGAAAAAAAGATTGAATGGATGTTGGGTTCAAGAAACTAGTCCAAATTATGGAACCTTTCTAGTAGTCTCTGAATACATGAATTAGGTTCTCTTGAATCCCTTGACAATAGTAGCAGTCTCCATTAGCTCTGAAGATTCTAGTTTTCCGTTGGTTAGTCATTAGTCTTCTGTGAAGCATGGTCCATATGAAAATCTTAGCCTTTTGAGGCCCTTTCCAAGACCAAATATAGTTCCAAATTGTGTTACCTTGTTTTGACCAATTGGAGATAGCTTTGTATGTAGCACCTACCGAGTACTCTCCATCCTCTGTTAAGTTCCAACCAATTATGTCATCATTTTCCTCATGATTAGGAGGGGTAGTGGCTGTTATCTTCTGCACTACACTATAGGGCAAATTTTGTTTAAGAAGATCAATATTCCACTCTCCTTCAGCAGTTGTCCATTCCCATACCAAGCTCTCCCTATCAAATTCTTGCTTTGTGGCTACCTCTTCAAGACAGCCTTCATCCTTCACCCAATTGTCCACCGAGAATTTAGTTGAGAGACCATTGCTGATGAAATACTTTATGTTGTTGTCAAAGAAAGGTTTGAGTTTTAGGATTTCTCTCCATAGAACAGAATCTGAATTCTTAGCATTAATGGAGTCATCCAAATCTCTTCCATGGCAGTATTTGTATTTCAGAACCTTCACCCAAAGTTGGTCAGGCTCCTGTTGCATTTTCCAAATCACCTTGATTAGGAAAGCATTGTTCATAAAGTTGAGTCTTCTAAGGCCAAGGCCTCCTTCATGCTTAGGGAGACAAAGAGTATTCCACCCAATTAGGTGCATTTTTCTCTGGTTTGGTTCGTCACCCCAGATGAAATTTCTTTGGATTTTCTCAATTTGCTCACAAATTCCTTTGGGGATTCTATCGTGTTGCATCTGATAGTTAAGGATGGGACTGATGGAAGCTTGGGCGAGAGTGATTTTGCCAGCCAAAGATAGGCATTTGCTTTTCCAGCCTTTGAGTTTGCTATGAACTCTGTCCACAACATCAATAAACCTTTCTTTGCTCCTTTGGTTGTCGATAACAGTGGCACCTAAATACCTGCGGAGCTCTCTTTGCTCTTTAAAATTTGTTAACTCCAAAATGTCTCTTCTTGTGCTCGCTTGGGTGCTTTTGGAAAATATGATTGAAGTCTTGTGTCCATTTATCTTCAACCCCGAAGCCTTGCAAAACAGATCAAGGGTTTCTTTTTACAATCAGAAACTGCTCCTTAGATGCCTCTGCAAACAAAACAAGATTATCAGCAAACATTAGGTGTGAAATTTTGGATCCTAGGTTTCCAACTCTAATCGACTTCCATAGATCGTTGTTGACTTTTTCTTCAATAAGATGGGATAGTTTGTCCATACAAATTACAAACAAGTAGGGAGATATTGGGTTGCCCTGTCTGATTCCCCTTTTTGGTTGAAAATCTTCTGTTTTACCCTCATTCCAAAGCACGTTGTAGCTAACAGTATTAACGCATTGCATGATTAGATGTTTGGTCTTTTCTGGAAGCTTGAATTCCTTGAGCCTAGTCTCGATGAAATCCCAACTCAGCCTATCATAGGCTTTCTCGAAATCAATTTTTATAGTCATAAAGCTTTTCTTTCCTTTCATTCTTTTCATTATATGCATAATTTCCTTAACAATGATTATATTGTCTTGTATCTTCCTTCTTGGGATGAAACTAGATTGGTGCACAGCTATCCTGTTCTCCAGGAAAGGTTTCATCCTTTCTACTAGGATTTTGGACATAATCTTGTAGCTAACGTTGCAAAGAGCTATAGGCATGAATTGATTGATGAATTCAGGGCTGCTCGTCTTGGGGATAAGTGCTATAAGGGTAGAATTGACAAGTTGGATCATGGAGGAGTCGTTCCAGCAAGCAGTAATGTAATTGCAGATTTTGGTCTTCAAGAAGTCCCAACTGTTCTTGTACAAGAGCGAAGGAAAACCATCACTCCCCGAGCCTTAAGGGATCCAATGCTCCAAATTGCTTTCTTGATTTCTTGTTCATTTGGTGTCGTTGTCAAGAATCTGCATTCAGAATCATCAAAATTAGGAGGGTTATAAAATTGAAGTTCAAAAGGAACGATACTAACCTCCTCCTTATAAAGAGTCTGGAAGTGATTGATGACATGTCTCATAAGCTCATCCTCCTCTTCTATCCATCTAAGGGTGTTTTAATTTTAAAATGCGATTTTTTCTTCTTCTAATAATGGCCTTAGTGTGGTAAAAAGTGGTATTTCTATCACCATCCATAATCCATTTTTCCCTTGACTTCTGCTGCCAGAGGTCTCTTCCATGTCCAAAATATCACTGAGCTCTTTATTTAGTTTCTCTTCGAGATCTTCTAAGAACGGATTTCTCCCATAGTTGTTGCTCTTCTGAATTCCAGCTAATCTATTCAGGAGATTCCTTTTTGTTTTAAAGATGTTTCCAATACTATCCTTATTCCAATTGGTCAGGTCCTGTCTCAATTTGTTCAAAACTGAAGTGAAATTGTTCGGATTGTCCCAACTCTTTTGGATTGTAGGGTGGTAGTCTGGGTGAAGTGACCACATAGCTTCATAACGAAAAGGTCTGTTAATAACCTTTGTGCTTCTTTCAGTGGTAATCAAAAGGGGATAATGGTCAGCATTGGTTTTGGCCAGCACTTCAACCACTACTTCATGAAACCTGGTTCTCCAAGAGTGATTGGCTAGGGCTCTATCCAGCCTCTTGAAAAGCCTGTCATGACCATCCCATTTTGGTCCCCTCCATGTGTATCTAGGTCCAATGGATCCCAAATCAATAAGCCCACAACTATTTATCCAATTGGCAAAAGCCAAGCAGGATCTGTTGTCGAGCCCTGCCCCACCCATTTTCTCAGAGCTATTTTTGATTTCATTAAAATCTCCAGCCATCACCCAATCACCATGCATGTTGTTAGCAATGTTTAAGAGTTTGGGCCAAAGGCTTCTTCTATTCTACTGGTGGGGGTTAGCATAGACAGCAGTTAAGTACCATTCATTCATTCCTTCTTCTCTAATTTTAACATGAATAAATTGAGAGTCGGATTCCTCTACAGTGATATATAAGTCAGTTCTATTCCAACAAATCCATATCCCTCCAGCAAACTCCTGAGCTTCTTCCAAGATATAATATTCAAATCCAAGTTGTTGTATTACTCTTTTTGCATGGTCACTACTACATCTTGTTTCTAACAAAACAGCAATATCAGGCTTGTATTGCCTTTTAATCTCTTTAAAAGATTTCCTGAAAGCATTACTAGCAGCACCTCTTACATTCCAAAAAAGACTAATCATTTAAAAAAGATAAAGAAAAGGAGAACAATTAAACATATTAATCAGGAAAAGAAACAAAGTGTTAGAAAACACATGGTCATTAATTGGCAACCATTTCAGTGTCATTGAGACAACTAATCTCTGGAGTAGCAAAATCCACCCCCTCTAATAATTGTTCAACAAGCATTCTATTAGCTTCTTCTATATCCATGGGAGCAGATGATACTATCTCTTTGTTTGGGGGATCTGGGGGTCTACCTGCATGAATAACCGGTTGGTTTGAAGGTTCAATACACTCCTCCATATGTGAAATTTGTGTATTGGCACCTTCTGTCCAATTATCCTCATGATGCACTATAGTCATGTGCTGGTCTTTAACTTCTGTTGAGTTCCTGGTTTTTGTTACTTCAGCATGTTTACTTGCTTCTGCATTATTGGTTTGTTGTTGACTCTGTCTTTGGTTCTGGTTGTTGTTGCTGGTGACTTTTGTTGATTGATTTCTCCTGCTTTGCTCCTTTTGCATGACTTCTTTATCAATTTGCTTTGTGTGGACAGCGGGTTTTGTTCCTTGTTTTGTTATTCCTTCATTCTCCCAAACTGTGACATCATCAATCTGCTCTGGTTCCTGATCTTGCAATACTCCATAACGAGAGTTTCTCTCTGAGGTATGGTTTCTACTTCTTCCTCTGCTGGATTCTGGTTGATATTTGCTACCATTTTCCTGCTTTCTGTTGTTTCTTTTTGGATTAGTAACAACCATCCATGCTCCATATTTGTTGTCATTAACCTCTACCACACTTTCCCCTCTATTAACCTCCCTTTCTCTATTTTGATTCTCTTGTTGAATAGCATTTTGATTGTTCTGGATAGTCTCTTGATCCATGTTGTGATTCCCTTCCTTTTCCACAGGTTTAGCTCTCAGAGGACAATTTTTCTGATCATGGTTGACTCTTCCACAAGAAAAGCATATCTGGTAAATTCCTTCATATTCTACTATGTACTCTCTTCCATTAATATGGTATTTTCCCATTAGCGGCTTAGTGAGATCCACCTCAACACATATCCTAGCAAATTTACCTCTACTAAGATTTGCTGTATTGAAATCTACTTTGACAGTTCTTCCAATCAGATTTTCAACTCTTGTCATGATGGTTCTGTTGTATAGATGTAATGGCAACCCAGGGAGTCTAATTCAGGCCGTGACTTTGTCTATGGAAGCAGTATTGGGGCTGAAATTAGGATCCCACATCCTAATCGTTAGGTAATGATCAAAAATTTTCCAAGGCCATTCAAGTAAAGCAAAGTCAAGATCCTCACTAGAGTAGAATTTGACCAAGTAGAAATATTGACCCAAATCTATTACATCCATGGCTCCGGATCTTCCCCACATGTTTTCTAGCTTTCTTTTCATAACTGCATAGCAAATTCTTCTTCCAAGCCAAGCAACTTTACTATCAAAGTTTTCCACCAAGGTTTATAGAGTCTGAGTTCAGTTTCTTCTGAGATGACTATGTTGTAAAGTCCATCTTCAACCTTCTCCACTCTTATCTCCTTGTCATCTTCATTGATAAATTCATCAAAATCTGCTTATAACTCTTCCTCTTCACTTTCAGCATCCTCTTGATTTTCTTCTTCCATTCCATGACTTGGTCCTTTTTTGTGTCTTTCCCAGATGGTCCTCCTTTCACTGCTTGTACATAGGATCTGATCTTCTTTTGTAGCTTCCTTTGGTCTTCTTTCATCCACTCCTCCTCTCTTGGTAGAAGGCTACTATCTCCTGAGAATTCTCCTTCCTCTTTTCTAACTTTCTTTTTACTCCTATACAGGAGGTCAGCCTCTTCCTTCGAGGATTGTGACAGCTCAGGCGCACATACTTGGCCTTCAGCACCGGCCACGGCTGGAAATTTGCGGTAGTTCCTGATTTGTGTACGGAGAGAATTTGGATATCTCTAACGGCTAGTTTTTTTTGGTTAACAAATGCTTGAACCGTGGTTTTATTTTCTTGCAAGTGATGTAGAAAAATTCTGCATTGTGAACCAGAAACAAGAATAAAATTGGGCCCAATACAAGAGTGTACCCAACTCAATTAAAGGGCTTTTAGGCCTGCACATATAGCACATTAGATCAAACAAAGTTTTTGCTTTTTTCAGCCCAATCAAATTCAATGTTTTAGTCATCATCGTATTTAAGAATGAAAATAGGTTATCGACCTATCAAGGGCCCTTGTTATAGTCTAAGAAGTCTTCACGCAGTCAGACCTATTTAATAAATAAGTTAGGCTCTAAGTTTTATAAAAGTCTTTTCATTTAAAGATATTAGATTCTTTTTGAAATATATAAATCCTAATAGCCTAGCTTATTTATATATTAGGTTATAATAAATTTTCTATATTTAAAAAATATAATTTTGTTAAATTTTAAATAAATTGTTATATAATTTACTATTAAACTTAGTTTTTTAATCTTCTAAGCATTTTAAAAAAATCATTAAGACATATAATTACTAAATAAAATATATTTATAAAAATTGTAATATAAGTTTTTTTAATGGTGTGAAATTTTATTTTTTTTAATTAAAATATTTTATTATTTTTGTTAATTTTTTTTTATTAATTTACTTTTTAATAGATTTTTTTATAGATTTCAGGTCATTCTAAGCTTTTTACACAACAAAAAATAAAGTCTTTAATAGGTAATAAGTCAGACTCACAGTGCTCACAAATATTCATTTTATTTATTTAAAAATTTTTATATAATTTAATCCATAACAAAGCTGTCTTTTTTTTCCCCAATCAGTAACAAAGCTGTCTTTGTAAAATATTTCAATCGATGTGTTCATATACTCAATTAATTTATGGAACCTCTCATTATAAAAAAAAAAATAATTCACTCGAAAAATTGTAATGGCTTCTTAAAAAACTCAAACTCAATTATTATAATCCAAACCCGACATGTATGGACTAAGTCTGGTCTAACCTATTCCCATATGCATAGTCATATCATACACTAAAAATGTTTTCTAAACTCAAGATAAAATATACTTAAATAGTTATTAGTTGTTGATTTTAGTGTGTAATTTTTTTTTCTTCATAAATCGTCACACATGCAGCTCACCTCCATTTTAATTTTCTTTCTTACTGATGACTTAGGAGTTTCAGAAAGAACAAATGGCACTGACTTGCTTTAATTTTTCTTCCTTGATTAGAGATCGTCGTCGTATATACATATGTTACAAATCTTCCATGGCATGGATTATATTCTTCAATCCAAATGAGATGGCAACGGAAACCAGGCCAACACATACACAGATTAATAAATAGTTAAACACCGTCATTTGTGAAACTAACATGTGGCTTGACTGCCGGATAATAAATTCCCCTTGTCTTTTTATATGCACACTACTGGTGGCTGGAAGACAAAGCCAAACTTTCCAAGAACTCCACTATATATGCCAAACCATCATATCCATAATCCATCTGTGTACATATAATATAATTATTAGTGGTTGACATGATTTTTTTAACGTTAATACGATGTTAATAATATGAAAAATTGTAGTTCATTAATATTTTGCTAAGTAGTTTAGTGAAGCGATTCTAGTATATATATGTAAGTAAAGCAGGGTCCTTGAGAAAATAAAGCTGACAAAATTTGAGAAACAAAATCAACGTAACTTCAATCACAACTGTAAGTGAAAAAAAAACAAATGCAATGGCTTAATACTTTTCTAGGTGTCTGGCTTTGATTAGTTCAAACGTATATGTTACCCGCCACACAGTTTGGTTCTTAACGGAACTTAATTTGTCACCATATAAAGACTATACACACTAGCTAGAAATAATAAATTTCGATAAGTATATCTTACTCCAATCCTAAGAACCTTCAAAATTTTCTAATTGATTGAACCCAAATAACACTGCATCGAAACTACATATACATCAAATATCTATGGCATATATGCATAGAAAAAACATACGAAACCAAAACAACGCGTTGGAGTAGCCCCTTTTTACACGCCAGAAAATAAGATCGTGATATTTTCCAGCCACTAATGGCGCCTAATTAATCCTAGCATCTTTGATTAACTTGTATATATACCCCTAACGCATGCTCAAACCCCTCACACCAGTTTTAATTAACACATTGCTTGAAATACAATAACAAACTAAACTAAACACACTCCCTTGTATTCTTCAATGGCTTCAATCATGAAATCATCAGTTGTTGCGACTTTCATTTTGCTGTGGGCTGCTTCAGCTGGCACATCTCATGCTACCTCCCGAAGCCTCAACAACTTTGACGAATCCACCATTGTGAAGAAGCACGAGGAATGGATGGGTTTGTATGGGCGCGTGTACAAGAACGAAGAAGAGAAAGCGAAACGGCGTAAGATATTCAAGGAGAACGCTGAGTTCGTAGAGAGATTCAACAGCGAAGGAAACAAAAGCTTCACTGTAAGCTTAAACCATTTCGCTGATTTGACCACTAAAGAGTTCGTTGCCTCTTACACTGGAGATCGCTACAACTACAACTCACAACCTCCATCATCAAAACCAAATTCAAATAAGAAAGGGCTTCAACTTGGATACCAAAATGTGAGTTTGGCAGACATTGACTCCAACCTGGACTGGAGACAGAAGGGAGCTGTTAACAACATCAAGAACCAAGGCCATTGCGGTATATACTCTTTATCTTAATTTTTTTGGATAATCCTATTTCAATAAGTGATTTTGTCTAACTAAATTTAATTAATATATTTATTTTTATATTAAATAGAATATTATTTTATTATGAAATATTATAAAAAGAAAAAAATTATGAAACTAACACATTATAACGAATAGGTAGCCAACATATACTACGGTCATATAAATTTATAACAATGCTAAATAATCAATAAAAATTCAGCCAATATCAGACAACAACTTATATTGGATGTTTTATTTCTTTAGGTTTTAGATGTTCTATTTTTTTAGTTGATTGTTAGTTATTTTAGGTTTTGTATGTTCTATTTCTTTTATAATGAATGTTCTATAAATAATGGTTCCGGATGTTCAATTTTATATTGGTTGATTTATTGGTTAGAAAAATATTGGTTACCTATATTTTTTCATAAATTTAGGATGATAATTTAATGTTGGATATATGAGTTACGGATGATAACTTAATTATTGGTTCCCTAATGACTTCCTAGAGTTAGTTCCTTATCACTTTTTGTATAAAAAATATCATCTAAATAAGTTTTATTTAACATAAAATAAATTAATTAATTAAACCTAATTTGTTAAGATAGAATTATTTATTTTTTATAAGAATATTACGTGACCAGAATTTATTATTTTTTTATTACTTAATCATTAAATTTAAAAGATGTTCATTAAAGTATAATTTAAATTATTAATTAAAAATATTAAAAATTGATGATAAAAATTATGATCAAAATAAATAAAAATAGAACATCATATTAATTTTGTTTTGGTTTCCCAAATATTCCAACACAACATGTTGAGATTATTAAGATCATAGTAACTATATATAAATAGTAATAATATATTTATTAAAATATAAAACACACAAATCTTCTTGGAATTAATGTTTAATTTGGATTATTGTAGGTTGCTGTTGGGCATTTGCATCGGTTGCAGCAGTAGAAGGAATCATTCAAATAAAAACCGGGAACTTGCTTTCATTATCTGAGCAACAGTTGGTGGATTGTGCCGTACTAAACAGAAACGGTTGCGGTGGATATAACACTGATAAAGCCTTTGAATACGTAAAAGAGAATGGTGGTCTTGTAAGTGAAACTGATTACCCTTATGAAGGAGTCGATGGCATGATTTGCAATAACGAAGAAATAACGAATCCTGTGGGCAAGATTAGCGGTTACAATGATGTTCCTCAGTATAGCGAGGAAGAAATTCTTAAGGTAGTGGTTAACCAACCTGTCGCTGTGGGCATTGATGCTGGTTCCCAAGCATTTAGGTTTTATAACGGTGGAATTTTCAGCAGCGACCAGTGTGGGAATTATCTTAACCATGCAGTTACCATTATTGGGTATGGTGAAGAAGGTGATGGTGTTGGTAAGCATTGGTTAGTAAGAAATTCATGGGGCGAGAATTGGGGAGAGCAAGGTTACATGAGGTTGGAGAAGGATGTTGCAAACCCTGCAGGTGCTTGTGGCATTACCATGCATGCTTCTTACCCAGTTTATTAATTAGAGTAATACTAGATATATCATTGTACACACCATTTAGTAATATCAAAAAATATAAATATTAACACAGAAGAATATCGTGTTAATATTCACATTTTTCTGTATTATTTAATAGTGTGTACAATGATACACATAAATTTATTTTATTAATTAATATATAAATATTTACCTGAAGTTAATTTAATATGAAGTTATTTATTAAGAATTATTAAGTTATTTGATATAAATATCATCTAATAATAATTTTAAATTATTAGCTTTACATAATTAATTGCCCGTAAATCCCTATTAATTAATCAGTAGTTACATCAATCATGCTTGGACTCATGATTATTATTTGTAATGATGATTGTTGCTACTTGCTAGCGTGTTACATATATTTGAATGCTACTACTTTATTGAATATTTCATGTCTTCTGTTTTGAGTATTTTATTCATCCATTAGTTACATATTTAATTTGTCAATTGAGGATGGAAAAATATTGATGTGAGTAAGATGTAATGTTATTAAAGTCAAGAAGATGAGAAGACTATGGGCATAAACTCCAAATTAAGGAGAACCTCATGCACCATCTTGTCTTAACTCTTGAAGTCTGTTTGAATGAAGTTCTGAAAATGATGTTTTTAATAACAGCTTTTTAAAAAATATTAAAAATAGTTTGATGTTTGGATGTCTTAGTCAAAAATACTTTTTGTTCTATTAATTATGTTTGGATATCAAAATAATAAAATTCTTTTTTGGTTTATCCATTATATATGTTTAAATATCTTTTATAAAAAGTGAAAAATCGTTTAAAATAAAAATATATATTATTGTAACTTAAACTTTTTTAAAAAAATTTTTCTTAATACTCTTACGTTTACTGAAAGAACTTTTCCAAAACATACTTAAAAATAATGTTTATATTCCTACATAAGTGAAAATGTCTATATTATCATTGTGATTTCAAAACAATAATATAATTTGGTTTACAAATAAAATAGTAATAATAATTAAGTCAATTTTTTGATGCTATTTCTACTCTTAATAATTAACCTAAAAACTCAACGACCAAATCAAATTAGATAAGGTGAATAGATGCTTTTTATCGGAATATCAAATGAGCTGCATATGAATTAAGTACTATAAAATAATAATTTAATTAAATATATTAAATTATCTAATTATTAAACACAGTTTCATATGAATTTTCGTGAAACAAATTTAAATACATATTATAATAAAGAGAAAAGAAAATTTTTCTTATTAAATGTCAGTTATATAAAATATTTAATTTAATTTTTATTAATTTTTAAAGTAAAAGCAACCCTCCTATTCATTCTATTAATTTAAAAAACTCCTTAACTAAGTTTATGCACGTGGTAATTAACGAAGGTATGTAACTTGGTAATCAAAAAATGGTAGACTGAAGATCCCTCACTTTGCATGCGAGACTGGTTCGATCCCCGGCGTCTCCATCATTGATAGTTTTTTGTTTACTCTGTTTTCTGTTTACTTGAAACAGAGTCATGAAATATAAAAAATTAAAAATGCTGAAAAATAGAAAAGATCTTCATAAAATAGCAATTCACTTTGGATAATCACAATTAATCCTCTATCAAATCTTTCAATTATGATCAAAGATAAAAAAAAAATAATACAAATATACAATATAATCCAAAAAATAAACCCTCAGGCTACCATCTATGTTCATGTGTTATTTTAAAGAATTTGGGTTGGATCCAAACCCCTTTAACATGACGATTTTGAGACCCTTTAGCAGCTTGAATATTCTCATTCTGAATCACGATGTCGCGTCCATCACGCTGTGAAATCAGAGTTCCACATGTAGATATAGAAACATTTGACTCCAACCCTAGTTTCTCCCTCAAATTATTTGACCAGAAATACAAATTATTACCTATGTTGTTACACTTGAGACACTTTTCTATTGATGAAGAATTTTCAACATGTTTCCTCCATCTCTTGGTTTTAGCATCAAAGGTAACTGACCCATAAAAACCATCTGATATTTGAAAAGCTCCTTCCTTATAACTAGCAAACTTTATTCTACTCAAGTCTCCTATTGTACAAAGACATTCATACACACTCCAACGTCGGTCGCCGCGGCGAAGAAGATGTAATTGCAAAGCAATCTCCTGCCACCGAGCAATCAGAGCCACCATGCAATCTTGAGTAGTCGGAGCCGACGAAAATGCGGCCACAAATTCAGAGCAATCCATTAGTTCCGATAATGGACAATTTGGAAGATCAATCCTTGCTCTAGAGAAAGGGCAAAGAAAGAAAATTGAGCCTTCTCGAAACAAAAGCAGCCACCCAGAATTCGAGGCGACGCAAGTTGCTCCATCGAATTCTGGGATGTTCAATTTGTACAACTTTTCATCATTGCTTAGTAACGAACAATTAGAACCTTCATCATACATAAGAAACCATGGCTCGTCTTGAAAGGTTTCAAGACGAGCCAATGCTTCCGAGGAAGCGTAATTCCAATCCTTGCAAACAGAGCGGATTCCAAGAAGCTCTTTCAACTCTAAATAATCTGAAAATATTTGTGCAAGAAGGTGTGTAGAATTGATTATTGTCTTGTCATCAGAATCTGCTTCTGAAATGTTGCTACGTTGATCCATGTTTAGAAGAAGATTAGCACACAAAGCAAAAGAAATAATATGAGTATATATATATAAATAATACCCTAAATTAAACCTCACTCACTACAGTGGTTTTAGACTTTTAACGAAGAGATATTGGGCTCCAAGTTTTCCTTGGGATTCAAGTTTTCTTGGGATCCAAGTTTTCTTGGAGACTGTCACAGTTTCTTTGTTGTTTCATAAATTCTTTTAATTACACTTAATTCGCCAAAGATACTTTGTAGTGTTCCAATTAATAAATTGAAGATGTATACAGAGCACTGTTCAAGATTGGAGTTTGGTTATGATACTGATAATTTGATATGAAAATCCTTTAAAAATAATTGATACTTGGATTCTGTTAATTTTTTTTCGAACACCGCCCTTCAAGAATTTTACAAAAAATAAATAATAAATAAAAATAAAGTAAAAGTAAAAGTAATTACATTAATTTTTCATTGACCAACTCAGTTTACATATATATCTTTTATCATGTCTTCCAATTTCATATTCAAAACCCTAGCCGTAAGTATGTACTATGCATACCCAAGTTCGCAAATTATATTTGAATAACTACTTATTTTTTCGCGTAATAATATATTACGGATGTATAAATGTTTAAATAATAAATTGTATGTCAATATTTAATATTTATTATGAAGTAAACAATTAATATTAACGTTTTAGAAATAAATATTAAAAAGTTTATTAACTTATAAAGAGATATATAATGTTATTAATATTATTCATTATGTCATTTTGATCTTTATAAAATAAAATGAATTATAACAAAACAAATCCACACCCAAGGTCAGCTGGCTATGAAATAAGGGGATTAGAGTCAAAAAGTTCCCATTTAGATCAAGAAAGTACTCTAAGTTAGGTTGACAAACATCTAGAAATAAATTATAGCAGTTGACCTACATAATTCGAATTCATAATAGTTAACCAATGTTTGTTGGTATGGGTCAATCGACCAAACATCATTCAACCATTAAACGTGGTCCTCATAATGCATTGGTTGGTAGTGGGTAAGTTGTTAGTGAATCGAAAGTCTGAAAGTATTTGTTAAAATTAATTGACAATTTATTGAGGTGAGTTAGAGGTATTTGACTAGAATTATTCACACATAAATTTTTTAAAAGTTATTTTGTGGTATGTCAGTTAAGGTAGTTCAATAAGGTAGTTCAATGATTAGTTAGTCCAGGTAAATATATATTGAACAAAAAGAAAATGATAAAGGAGAAGAAAATGAATATGAAGAAACTCTTTAAATGTGAAAAAAAAATCATAATTTTGATTATAATGAAAAAATGTTATATAGCATATTTTGGTCATCCAAATAATATAATAAATATTAATATTTGCTTGATAGGGTGCATATAGTATTTATATAATTTTAATAGAAATTAATTTTTTTTATTAAAATTAAAGTTTTTTATTATTTAATACCATGTTTTAATTTAGAAAATAAAATAGTATTTTTAAAATGCAAAAAAATTATAAATTTAATTTTAATAATATTTATATAACACCGTAGATCATAACCATTATGACCATAGATAATATAGACTCTATTATATTAGTATAAAATATAATATATATAATAGTGCAGAAAGATTTAAAGGAGATGGAGAAAGAGAGGGAGAGAATAAGAAAGATAAATAAAGAAAAAATAAAAAGACTTTTAAAGAAATTTTATTGTCAAATTAGTGAAAAAAAATAATCATAAAACTATAGATTATTTATACAATTATAGAATTATAAATATATTATATAGTTAATAGAGCGTGAATAATTGAGAGAAATAAAGAATGGGAGAGGGGGACACCAAAAATTATGAAAGGATTAAAAGTGCTTATTTGTAGGAAATTATTTCAATTTAATTGTTAAATTATGTTATATATTTTGGTTGTCAAATTAATAATATATTATAGAATTATAGATATTATAAATATAAGAGAGATAAAATAAAAAAAATATAAGAAAGATGAAATGGAGAAGGAAGAAGGGAGATAGAGAAGGAGCGTGTAAAGAGAAGGAAGGAGAAAGCTCCTTAATTTTGGAGAGAAATTTTTTTTTTCAATTATAATGAGATAGAAATAGAGAATTATGATAGAAAATGAGGGTAGGAAGATGAGGAAGAAGAGAGCTTCTTAATTTTAGAGGGAAAAATTTGATTTCAATTCTAATGAGAATGTGTTATGTGACGCATTTTGGTTGCAAAACTAAGGAGGGAGATAGAGAAGGAAGATATGAAGAAGAGGAATGAGAGAGCTCCTTAATTTTGGAGGGAAAAATTTGATTTCAATTGCAATGAGAGAGTGTTATGTAGCACATTTTAATTGTATAATTATATATAGATAATAGATGCTATCCATCATTCTTTTAGTAGACATCAATTTTACACCTGTATAAAGATATAATTATATTTTAATAGACGAATCAAAAAAATGAAAAGTAATTAATGCATCTGACCGTATTTTATATCAGTGTCAATTTAGTATCTATTTAAAAGTAGTGGAACCGATTATTTTTATATCGATATTAGGTTGGCGTTAGTGGTCATCTTCTTCTTCTTTTGTCTTAGTCGTCATCGTCTTAGTCAACATCTTTATCTTCTTCTTCTTTTGTCGCCATTGACTGTTCTTTTTCTTTGCATCACCGTCGTCTTTTTCTTCTTGAAACGAATCACATCTTATTAAACAATGAAGCATATTTACAGAAAGAAAATGTTGAAAAACGAACCACAAATTTCGTTGAAAAAATGGAAAACATTTCCTTAAAAAAACACACACATTTCGTTAAAAAAACGAAGGATATTTATGTTTCTTCTTTTTATTTGCATTCCTTCTCCTCCTTCTCTTATTTCTTTTTTACTGTGTTATACTTTCTACTTCCTAAATTTAATAAATAATTTAAAATACCTAAAATACACTTATTAATTAATTTTTAATATTAACTTTTTAGTTTTTTCATATCTCATTATATTGTATTATTTTATTTTTTTAATATGATATTAAATTTTAAATAATTTATAATTTTGGACTATGTATATTTAAATGATGTTTTATTTTACTATTATTATTAATTTTTTTACTATTTTTCAATTTTAATATTTTTATTAAAATTTAGAAAAATGACATATTTGCCCCGATCTTTTTACGAAATACAGAAAAGTACCCCAGAATTGGGAAATACAAACCAACCCCTCATCGTTTGTTTTAGTGGACAATGATGCCCCTTCGTTTCTTTGCCCACTTACATTGCAACAGAGACGCTGACGTGGATTATAACAGGGCTGAGCTGTATGTAATGGTGCTAGAATGTGCTAACCCATCCATTATTTGCCCAAAACGTTGTTGTTTATGCAAAATGCCATTCCTTTCCAAATCCCTTTTTGGAATAGGGTTTTCTCTTGTACCAAATAGGTTCTTCTAATGTTTTGTTAGAGTTTTCTCTTATGTTCTAATAGGATTTTCTTTTGTGCTCTATTAGAATTTCTCATATTCATTTGTAGTACTGAGAAGATATTAGAGAAGGAGTGAAGGCTTGTGTTGAATAAACTTATTAGAAGACTTTTTGTCGATTAATATGTTTCATCTCGGATAATGGCGACTGATTTTAAGATAATTTGTAGCCAATTTTTCCGCAATGATTATCTCAATTTACTGAGGCAGTGGAGGGCGCCAACCTTCAATTGGTGTCTAAGAAGACATGAGAATATTTTGCAGGAATTGTGGGAGAACCCCTAACATTCCATAAACTGAAAGGATTTGTGTATCATATTCTTCCAAGAATGGTTTTAGTTGTGAACCAACAATCATCTTCGAATAGTGAAATTTAAATTGAGATCTTGTGGTTTTGATACATGGTTTCTACATAATCCTACTGGTACTATGGTTTACGGAAAAGATATCTTGTCGCTCAGTGTGCTAATATATCTTCGAAGCCGCATCTTCTGCAAATGATCGTTGCTTTCATCGTCGAGATTAATTAAAGTTGAGAAAACCGAACCGATCATTGAACCGGTGGAGTGGTTGGTTCAAGAGTCTAACGTGATCGGATCGGTTTACTTAAATATATAATAAATAATTTAAAATTATTATAATATTATTTAAAATATAATATTAGTATTTTAAAAGAGCTAAAAAACTGGTCCGATTCATCGGTTTTTAATGGATTTGACCGGCATTGACCAGTCTTCTGTCAACCAATTTTCACCCATGAACCCGACCAGACAAGGGATCGGTTCCTGATTTTCCGATCGAATCGGTCGGTTCGGTTCAATTTTCATAACACTGAGATTAACTTTAAATTTCAAAGATATCACTTTTTTTCTAAGTATCTTTTTCTTTAAATTTATTTAATATTTACATCTTTAATTCGTATGGAGATTTCACTTTCTTTTTTTTTTGTCCAAATTAAACCAAACTCCTATATATTTATTTTTTAAGAATTCTATTTGTACATCAAAACAGCCACTTAAATCAGCCACCATGTATAATACATATTAAAATACAAAATACATGTGTAATTTAACTCATTTTAAGTATGTATTTTATATTTCAATGTCATCGGTGACTAATTTTAATGGCCGATATGAAATATAACTGCCTTTTATAAAAAAAATCATTAAAATTTTGAATCAATCATTCTATTGATTCAATAACCATTAAATTCTCTTAACCTTGCATTTAAGTAAATAACTAATAATTCAAACAAACACAAAACAAAAAACAAAAAAACATGTAAAAAGAAGACTTTAAAAGTATTAAAGAACTAACATGTTTATATCCTAAAAAAATTTACCTAAGAGAAAACCATGAAACTAAAGAAATGAACAAAAATCCAAATTTTCAAATCTTCACCAAGTTTGATGAGGAGATATTTTGAAGTATCTAGGTTGAATCCATACCCCTTTCAAATCATGGATTTGACATTCTCCTTCGTGGTCCTCGTCATCATCACCATGGACTTTCTTCTCGCTGAAAATTATGCCGCACATATAACTTGGTTCATTTTGTAATGCAAACTTAGTCCCACATGTAGAAATAGACAAGGTAGAAGGAGAGGAATCTAGTCCCAATTTTTCCTCCAATGGCATAGTTAATATAACTTCGTCAATCGGGTCCCTCTTCAAAATATAGTTAACCGGATTCTTATCACCTAACCATAATTTTGGAGCCTCACATTGAGCTTCTTCCGCAGAACTCACCAAATTATATAACTGATATCTTATTTTTCTATTGACAAAAATGAATGTAATTAAATTAAATTCATCATGAAAAATATGGAAAACTCCCAAGTGATAAATAGCCAAATTGAGTTCACCCGAACACATCCTGTATCCATACACCGCCATTTATGTTCGCCTCGGAAAAGCACACGTAACTCCAACATGCTACTACCTTTGGACTTATCCTTCATGGCGACAACCACCACACAACAACCACCACACAGTCCTCACTAGTGGGATCAGAAGAAAAAGTGGCAACGCTCTGGTAGCTCTGAGAGAAGAAAGTTTGGAAGATCGATCCTCGCTTTGGAAAAAGGGCAGAAGAAAAACATAGAACCTTTGTTAAATAGAAGTAACCATCCATGGTCAGATGCAATGCAAGTTGAACCATTGAATTCTTGAAGTTTGAGAGTGTAAATCATGTCCTCTCTGCTGCCTTCTTTCAGCAAACAGAGAGGAGAAGTTTCGCCATAGACGAGCAACCATGGATTGTCGTCCATGGATTCAACGATAGCAGTGGACCATGAAGAAGCAGAGCGCCAATCCTTGCAAACCGCGCGGAATCTGAGAAGATCAATGATTCCTAAATCATCCGCAACGAGCGACAGAAGATCATGCGGAAGATCGCTAGCGTCCACTGACATTTTGATTTGGATTGATCGATCTGGAAAGCAATAATGTGAAACATCTAATATTTAATTTGTTAATAATGACTTGTTTGATTCAACCAAATGATTTAAGAGGCACATACATGTGTTTATATAAGGGGATTTTTTTATTTTGTGTCTCATACAAGGGGATGTTGTAACAAATTTAAATTAAATTTGTTATATATATTATTTAAGTCATTTTAATTGTATATTTTATATTATCTAAGTCATTTTAAGTGTATATTTTATATTTTAACATATTCAAAAATAAAAGTTTTTAAATTTAAAATATTTATAATCTAAATAAAATGTAACTTTTTTATTTTTTATAGTAGGTATTCTCGTGTTAATCAGATAAAATAGCAAAATTTAAACTATGTGATTTGTTTAAGTGATTGAAGAGTTAAATATTAAATTAAGCTCTGAAATTCAAATGACATTAAATTAATTCTTATTTTTACGATCATGATTCACATTATCTTTTTTTGCAATCTTTAAGAAAAAATATTGATTTGGTTGTTGTTCACACTGAACTCTAATAAAACGATATCATAATTTATTTGTACCATTAAAGTACCAAAATGACATTGTTTGAGCCAAAGGAAGTTAACTTCCTTCGACATCAAAGAACATTATTTTTTGGTATTGTACTGGGGCAAATAAATCAACTTCGTTTTGTTAAAGTCTGTTGTAAACAATTAACGGTCATTAAATCCAAATAAAAGATGGAACAAGACAGGAAGGGAGCTTGGGAGAAAACTCAATGACAATCTCAGACCCAATCATGCCTCCTGGTTTTGAGAAGGATCTAAAGGGACTCAACAACCTGACCATCAATGAGGACATAAGAGTAGTGAATGACGAGGGTGAGGAACACAAAAAAGAAAAGAGCAAGAAAAAGAAGAAGAATTATTTGATAAAGAACAAGGGAAAAAGAAGAAAAATCGCAGCAACAAGAAAGAAGAAAGGAAAGGAAAACTGAAGGAAATATTGCGGGAGTCGGAAATACAAGAGTGCATCTCAACTAGTGAAGAAGAATTCAGCAATATTGAATTAGAGGCGAACAAAACATGGTCCCTGCGAAATGATCTTGGTGTAACAACACTAAACACTGATAATTTGATCCGGTTCTTCAGATTAGAGGAAGGGGAAGATCGGGAGACTAAAGGAAAAAAGAAGGAAAAAGAAGGCTTAAGGAGGAATGGCAGAAGAAGAAAAAGAAGATACAAACTAGGAGGTAAATCATTTGACTATGGAATGAGAGGGATGAGAAGTGGGGAAAAGGTTGGGACTATTAGAAAGATATAAATAAAAACTCACTTAGAATGGTGGGTCTAGTTGATAGAATATAAAAATTACAAGAAAAATTAAAGGATTTGAGATGAAATGAATCCGGGCAACATGACTTTGATTGGGTTAGTGTTGGTGATATTAATATTACAAGGGCTTATTGTGATGAAAATAGTAATGAGACAAGGCATATTAAAAAAGAGGAATGAAAAGAAAATAGAAGTAATTATGTTGATAAAAGTATGGATTGTTGCATTTAACAAACAAGTTGGCAATTCATGAGGTTGGAATGTGAGTAAAAGGTGAAACAAGGAATGTATGAAGTACAACTGGAAATACAAGACATGACAGAGCAATTGGTATGAATAAAAGGAGATACATATTAGGTGGTGGTGATTTTTATGATAGAATAATGATATCAATTTGCATGTTTATTAGTAATTTAGCATTCTCTTCTGAATGTTTTTTATGGGTTGTGGCCTATTTTAAATGGCAGTGCCGTAAAGAATAGTTCATAAATCCCTACCTCCCCGGTCGAACATGTACGAGCGATCAAAAAAAATTATATTATCCCATAATTAAAGGTATATACATGCCCTATACCCACCTTTCTTGAAAACCATGTTAGTGAGAAAATGAGGAACCATATCTGAGTGACATTAGAATTGGATACAAGTTAGAGTTAGAAAATGATATCAAGACTCTCATCAGTAAAGGCATGGAGCGTAAAAGCAGACAATTGAACCACATAAAAAGAAAGAAAATGGTTGACTGAGGCGGTTGTGGAGGGAAGGGTTGCACGAATGAAGTGTCTATGTTTATAAATGTGTTAACGTTATTGTGGTAACTGTTAAGGAATTAGATTTTCATTTTATATATACAAAATATGAAGCATGTATTGTCTATTATATAGAATAATTATACACAACTAAATTTTTTTAACAACTAAGTCACCACACCTCAAGCGCCTCTCATTAATAAGGGTATTAGGTTTTTCCATTTTTTTGAAATCACAAATCATGATTTGTCTCCTTCCTCTTTTATCACAAATCCCTGCGTTTTCGTTCTGTAACTGTGTTTTCATTCTGCAACTTTTCACAGTGGCGATGACGACAACTATGAGGAGAAGAACGACGACGATCATGATGCCATTGACGAGGGAAAAGAAAGTTAATACAGTGAGGAAGAAGGAAAAGGAGAAGATGAACAAAATAGAGGAGGACGAGGAGGAGAACAAGAAGATGATGATAATGAAGAAGAAGAATAAGATGAGTACATTTGAGTGATAACTTCCAATAATTCATTAATGTTTTAATTCAAAATCGTTTCTACTTTCATTTCAAAACCGTTTCTATTTTCATTTAAAATCATTTCTATTTTCATTCAAAATCGTTTCTACTTTCATTCAAAACCATTTCTGTTTTTATGAAATTCCAATTCAGTTTTTATATATTACAATCTGTTTCTACTTTTATTCAAAATTCGTTTCTGTTTGAGTTCGTCATCAAAATCACGCCTAGGCGTAAAAGAAAATCCGTTTCTACTTTCATTCAAAATCCGTTTCTACTTTCATTCAAAATCCGTTTCTGTTTTCATGAAAATCCAATTCAGTTTTTAATTCAAAATCTGTTTCTGTTTTCATTCAAAAACCATTTCTATTTCCATTCAAAATTCGTTTCTGTTTTTTTGAATATTCAATTCAGTTTTTTATACTAAATCCGTTTCTGTTTTTGTTCTAAATCTATTTCTGCCTGTCTTCAAAATCCGTTTCTATTTTTTAAAAATAATCAATTCAGTTTGTCGTCAACAACAACAGCACCAACAATAACAAGAACAACACCAATAATAACAACAACACCAGCAACAACACCAACACCAACAACAATGAAGAAGAAGAAGAAGGAGGATGGAGACGCGACGATGACGGTAACGGCAACGGCCACAATGACGATGGTAGCGGTTGCAGTAACGACGACGGTGGTGCTGCAATAATAGAGAAGGAGAAGAAGAAGAAGAAGAAGAAGAAGAAGAAGAAGAAGAAGAAGAAGAAGAAACACATTTTGAATTAGGAGAGCGAGTGAGTGAATGAGTGAGTGGGGCGGTTTCCGTTTTTTCAGGGAGGGGAATCAGCTCTTGCCAAAACCGTTTTCAATTTCCTCGTTGTTTTTTTAAGGCGCGTGTGTTTTCACAACAATGAGTGAGAGTGATGTAAAACTGCTTGGTTGGACTTGGTTGGTATATTTACTTGGATGTGTAGTGGTGTGTATATATATATATATATATATATATATATATATATCATAATACTACATGTACATGTATTTATACATCCATGCTAATAAATAATTCTTATTTTTTTGTAACTCAAATTTTTTCTTTGCTTAAAATTTTTATGCTAGACTTCAGTATTTTATATTTAACGCGTAGACCTATTAATTGTAAAAACACATAAATGAATATATGTATATCTAGTTTTATTTTTTATATATATATGGGATAGAATTACATTAGTATAAGTATTTTTTGAACAATAATGCTACATGTACACACAAACACATTAGATACACATAGAATATTTTTTTTGAGTGTGTGAGTCAATAAATGAGTATACTATGTATTTATGTGTATCATGCGTATATGAATATTTATTGTTTTTGAATTACACTTATTTATAGTAATTACATTCACATTAATTTAAAGAGTATTAATGTTTCATTGAAAAATAAAATTTTCACTTTTATTTTAATTTTAATGTAAATATAATTACTATGGATGAGAATAAGTTAAATAATACTCACACTAATGCATATATATATACATGGAGATGACGCGATTATTTATATCCGCTTTTTATACACAAACAAAAATAAATAAGTATAGTCAATAAGCTGTACGTAATTCACTAATTCACATGACATTTGTTTAAATCTAAAGAGCGGACGGAGTCGGTGTGGCTAGCCTAGTTGCCATCCAAAATGCATGCAAGAGATTGGGTTTATTTTAATTTCAAACCAAGTTTTCAAGCACTCTAGTGTAAAATTAAAATCATAGAAACTTATTGATTATAATGCTCCGTGACATGGATCTATGGAGGTGTAAGGCCAATGGAAAGGAAAAGAACAATTCAATCAATCCCCAGATTAAATTATTAGTGCAGAAACATTTTATTTTACCTTAAAAACAAACTCTCCAATCTCAAACCCATAACGCACTATATTGAAGTTATCCGACGGAACAGTATGGTATTATAGTGCCCCATTATTGAAAGAAAATCTAAATCAGGTGCCATCCATGTGAACTCATCAGCACTACAAGCTTTTTGTAACACATAATCATTACAACTCTACAAGAAATCATTATCGTCACTAATTCAATATAAAAAAGTTTCAAATTGGTGAAGTTGTGATTTTGGATTTAGTAAAAATTGATGAGTTTTTTTAACCTGCAAGCATGACACTTGCTTCACTAATCAAGAGACTGAAAGTATAATAATACTATCGACACATCCTTTTATCTTTATATTCGTATAGAAATACGGTTATATCAGATGGACTACAAAAAAGAGAAGTTTAATAACCGTATTTTATACGAATGTCAATTTGGTATCTACATATATGTGAACAGCGAAACCAAAAGTTCAAATCTCACCTAAGCTAAGTATAATAAAAGCATCTTTTAATAACTAGTTTATCTTTAATTTGATGACTCACAGCCTCACAGCCAAATAGTTGATCATTACGTTTAATCATGAATATTTTTAAAGGATTGTAATTTTACTATAAAAAAATTTTTCTACTAATGCATTCTTGATTATTATTAGATATGAAATATATTAAATGAATTTTATAACTGGGTATAACATTGATTAAAAGTAATTTTATCTCAAGTTAATTACGCTAGTTTACTTATTTAACTTTTCCCTTTTTCACCATTCTACAAGCTAAGTTCCTTTAAGTATATTACACTCCTTAATTTTTTTTTCTTTTTGGTATGTTCATTTTATCTATGTAATCATTAGATAAAAATTATTATCTATAATGACTAAAGAGCATCATTGGCTAGATTTCATCAAAATTAAACATCATTATCATCGTGTCAATAAAAATATATATAAAAATATATATAGTTTAACTAATTTATATTGATAGTGTAAAATTATGTTAAGCAAAAAATTATTTATTAGAAAATAATAAAAAAAATCTGTTCAAAGTAGCATAAAATTATTCTATTTTCCATTCCCTAATTACAGCTAAAATAATTAGATAATATTATATGTAATAATTATATAATTATAAATCTTAGATGTACGAAATTATATACGTAAAGTTAAATTAATTATATTATGTGTATGTAAAAAAATTAGCATATATATATATATATATATATAACACTTACAATGCTATAGAATCAATGTTAAGGAGTCAATAATTAAATTATCATTCGTAATTCATATATTCAATATTAAATTATCATTCAAAATTTATATGAGTTATCATCTGTATTATGTGTTATCTCCCTGTATGAGTTATCATCAGTGCTACATACCTACACATTTAAAAATAAAGTTAAATAATGGTTGTTTTTGGTAGGTAAAAGACTACAAGATAGCTTATTTGTATTGACTAAATAATGAGTTAGATTATTCGATTCTCTCTCTATTATTACCCTTTTAAAAAGATAGTTTGTATTGACATGTGATTGTGTGTGTGTGAAAATGATGTAAAAGACTACAAGTAATGCGTAGAACGTGAGCATTATATTATTCACACTTAATAACATTTGGGATTACCAATAATGGGTATCAAGGTGCATACTTTGCTTCTATTGTGTGTGCTTTGTGAAACTCTAGAGCAAGCAACAGCAACAAGAGCAAGAGCAGCAAAGTCCCATAACAATCACCACTCCGCCAGAGGAAGAAAGAATGAATCTTCAACAAATGGATGCAACTTATTCATGGGAAGTTGGGTGGTTGACCCTTCATATCCACTCTATGACTCTTCTACCTGCCCCTTCATAGATTCTCAGTTTGATTGCCAAAAGCATGCAAGAACTGACACTCAGTATCTCAAATACTCTTGGAAGCCTGATTCATGTACCTTACCCAGGTAGTGATGAGTTATTTATTTGTTTAAGGACATGCTTAATTATTTCAATTAATGTGTTGTTATGAGTGTAAGAGTTGTATGTATGTATGTAGGTTCGACGGTGTGGAATTTCTGAACAAGTGGAAAGGGAAGAGGATAATGTATGTGGGTGACTCACTGAGTCTCAACATGTGGGAATCGTTTTCTTGCATGCTTCACGCCTCCCTCCCTAATTCCAATGCTACTCGTTCGCGAAAAGATGGAATCTTCACTCTCAACTTTCAGGTTCCATGATGCATTTTTTCTTCGTTAACACGTATTACATTAAGTAATTTAGTTAAATACCTCAAAGATTATCAGTTATCAATCCTCTTTAAATAAAAAGATCTCCACTCATTCCTTGTTTAATCAACATTTAGTACTTAGTTTTCTAACCAACTCAACCAACTTCAATTGGTTTAATATCAACTTATTAGTTTGCTTAAGCTTGCAGCAACTCATCGACCTGCGACTTGCCTGGTTGGGTGATGCGGTCGGAGAAAAAAAAAAAAAAAAACAACCTAGTTTTGCTAATGGATCTCTCTTTTTCTCAAGACAACTTCTTAAGGTTTTTTAAAAAAGGGCAACTTAATTACCAAGTTGTAATTGATATATAGCAGTAGCTGCCTACATACAATACATAATCTGCGAGACATTCACGAGATTCCTTAGAAACGGACAAGGCATATATATATATATATATCGCTAATACTATATATATCATTTAGTAACACAGAAAAATGTAAATTTCTGTGCTAATATATACATTTTTCTGTGTTGCTAAATGGTGTATACAAGTGTATACAATAATACACATTGATTTGTTATATATAGTTGAATAACATTCCAATAATATTTATATTCATTCTTCAGATTCAAACACGTGAACATAGTAGATCAATTACGGTTCGATATGTTCCAGGCTAGCTAGAATTCCCCAAATTTATAATGATCCCCGTGACTACTGCAACTTTCAACTTGTTTTGCATGCATGTGCCTTTCAATTTTTTCTAGATTTGATCTTTGGTGAAAGTGGTAATGGTTGGTGAATGAATATGGGTGCAGGAGTATGGAGTAAGCATAGAGTTCTACTGGACACAATATTTGGTGGACATAGTTGAAGAAAGCGTTGGGCGAGTCCTCAACTTGGACTCCATTCAAGCTGGTAACAAATCATGGTTAGGGACTGACGTCTTGATCTTCAACACGTGGCATTGGTGGACCCACATGGGACCTTCCTCTCAAGGGTATGTAACTCACATATATCACACCCAAATTATTACTATTAAGTACATTTATTTATATATATCGATGCAGATGGGATTATATAAGAGATGGTTCAAATCTTGTGAAGGACATGGACCGTTTGGAAGCATTTCATAAGGGCTTAAACACATGGGCTGCATGGGTTGATCAGAATGTTGACCCTTCCAAAACCAAAGTATTCTTTCAAGGCATTTCTCCTAAACATACCCAGTAAGTGAATAGTAATAATTAAATCAATTAGAGTCCATGCATGCTTAATTACTAATGAAGGATAATCATGTATTTCAAATGAAGTTGCACTGGAGAAACAGAACCATATAAGGGGTCACCATATCCAGAAGGTCTACCACCAGAAAATGGCATAGTGAAGACAGTGTTGAAGAGCATGAAGTATGAGGTGTACCTGCTTGACATAACTCTCCTCTCACAACTAAGAAAAGATGGACACCCTTCTGTCTATACCCCGGATCTAGGGGTCAAGGGTGAAGATTGCAGCCATTGGTGCCTAGCTGGTGTACCTGATACATGGAATCTCCTCCTAAATGCAGCACTCACCACCTCATGAACTCAAAATAATAGACCTCAAAATATCCAACAATTTTATTGCTATTATTATTGTACTTCAACATTATTATTACAACCACTGAACTATTGAAGTTTTATGTTTTAACCATACCCAACAATAGCACTAATTTATTATTACAACACAACAGAGAAGAACAAAATGCTTATTATTAGTAACCAACATAGACAGCAGCATTGACAATGTAGCAGTCATCGTTCTTGTCAACCGCTTCCTCAGTTGAGCACACCAGTCCACCATCCACTACTTCAAACCCCGTAACTTGTCCACTACAATACAAGATTGTGAAAAATGAAACACTATTCCTTGGAAGAAACAAAAAATTTGATTAGAATAATGTAATTATTACTCACTATGGGAACACACTCTTAATTTTGTCCTTATCCAAGCGTTGTTGGAGAGGATGAGGCACCCCAAGTTTCACATGTACTTTCATGTTATCACATGTAACACCAGGGATGCTACCTACACACATACATACACAAAAAATTACTGTTCAAATTACAATGATATTATGTAATAGTCAAATTCCAATTGAAGAGATACCCTTTTGAAAAGCTGGAATTGAATTAGTAGCTATTGCATCTTTGCATGCTCTCATAGCAGCAGCTGTAATGTCCTGCCTGTTATGTAAGTCAACCATGATATACAACATTATATCACAAATCAATTATGATATATAAGTATTTTTAAATCTGTTAATCATAAAACAGAGTACCCATGAAGATCATAGCCAACTCCCATCTCCACAAGCAATGGCTTCATTCCCTTTTGGCCACCTTCCATTGTCACTCAGCTTTATATATCCCTTCTTCGATTCGTTAAGACTGAGTTTAATTAAGAGAAAGAGATTACTAACTCTTGAACATAGATGAAACTCGAAATTTATAAGACCTTGTCGGTTGTTGAGGTGGGAAATCAGCATTCAGATGATGATACGTGTATCATAAACTAAGAACATGGTCAAATGTTATTTGACTTATATGAGTTTGAAACTGCCACGTTTTCATTTAATTATGCCACATATCTGAAAATGTGACACATCAAAACCTTTTTTTCTTTAGATAAATAACAATGCAATATACACAACAAATTCTTTCTGAAATTAAAAACCATGATAAACTAAAAAACATTGGTGTATTATTATACAGATCAGAGAAGACACATAAAAATTATCAGAATCAGAAGTTCACCAAAAACAGTAGAACAAAGCCTTTATTATTATTAATACTTAGTAGCCTACATATACAGCAGCATTGACAATGTAACAATCATCATTCTTGTCACCCATCTCTTCCACATGCACCCCACTTGAGCATATCAATCCACCATCCACCACATCAACATTCAAAATTTTTCCACTGCAATGTTTTTGGGGGCAAAAAGAGATTAGACTAGGAGAGGATAATTACAGAGAACTTATTAGAAATGCAATGCAATGGTTTTCAAGGTACTCACTAGGGAAATACAGACTTGACTTTCTCGATATCCAAAGAACTCTGAAGAGAATGAGGAACACCTAGCTTGATCTGCAATTTCATCTGATCAAAACTGACACCAGGAATGGAACCTAAACAAGATTATTATACTCATCAGAATTGAATAACTATGAATATTACTTGTCAAAGAATATAGGTTCGAAACTGTAACCAATGATGCAAAATCATACAGACACCAATCCCCTTGTGGAATCATTCTAAACAACAAACTGTCTTGCAAAACTTAAGGTAGTACATGATACAGTTAAAGATGGTAGAAAACTTAAGAAAAAAAGACAATGTATGTAAACATTCATGGGTGAAAATTCAGTAAGAATATTGAACCAGGTAGCCTAGAAATTACTAGATGAAATTCCTATTTTCATTATAATGCTTACCAAGCACACTTTTCATTCATGGTAACACACTGCATAATGTAGTTTTCTAATTCTTAATTTTATAACAGAATCTCCATTCTCCATCTTGAAATTTTAAACAACAGATCAGAGTACTAATTTGTAATGAAACTGTAAATTGTATAGTAAGCATATGTGAAAATCCTCATAAAATCTAGAATCAAAGAAGCAATAAGTGGAAACACTAGCATTACAAGACCTCAATTTCTTCCTACACCAATGCATCATTCTTCAACTAATAACCACTAAACTAAGAAGTAATACACACACCACACTAAACCTGTGAACCTCCACAATCCAACCAAACCCTATCACCAAACTCGAGATATCAATAAAATTGAAATTTGGGAACTAAAGAAAGCATACCTCTCCGGAAAGCTGGGATTGAATTAGAAGAAATAGCATCCCTGCATGCCCTCATTGCTGCAGCTGTTATATTCTGCCTGTTATTAATTTTTGTGAATTCAATGCAATCAGTGTCGAAATCCCATGTCATCAGAAGTCCAAAGCACAAAACTTTCTCGGAAGAAAATCAAGAAAGAAAAAAAAGGGGGAAAGAGGGGGAAAGAATATACCCGTGTTGATCGTATCCGACACCCATCTCCACAAACAAGAGCTTCATTGGGGCGCTGTTTGAATCAGACCCTTGAGTTGGCTCCACTTCCATGGAAGCTGACGTGGCCTGGGTGGTTCTAGAAACTAGAAAAGGTAGGAGCTTTGACGATGGATTTGGGAAAGGAAGAGATGAAGGGAAACGGCGTGGAAAATGAGCGATGGGAAAAGACTGTCTGGTAAATGATGGAATGTGAAGATTTGGAATATTTACAAGTGAAAAACAGCACTCACTCATTTCTATGCTGTTTTTGCTGACAACCAAGAATTTGTGTAACGAATAAAGATGGAGTCACCAAATCGGGTTAATTTGTTCATCCTTGACCCGACTATCTTCTCTTTTCGGCGCTCTTTACTATGCTGCCGGCTGAATCGTAATATCATTCTTTTTTTTTTTTGAAAAGTACTAGAATCAATATATTATAGGAAGAATTTCACATGTTGCATAGTACTATGTTCAATGTTGTTAAACTCGAGTGTCAACTCGTAAAACGATTTTACAATTACAGGTCTTGGAATCGAGTCAGATCGGAGGTAAACTCGGTCCTTAGTAAACTCGGGTAGACTCGGCTGGAATCGGTTAAACTCGCTTAAAATCACGAGTTTGTAACTGAGTTAGCGAGTCCAGAAAGAAAGCCCATTTTTGTCAAAACAGCGTCGTTTCGGAGCGCCCAAAAAAAAAAAAAAAAGTTTTTCAGTGTTAAGTGTGGATCAAATGGTCAATGAGTAGGGTTAGTGGGTTACTCTCTGTCTCTCACTCTCTTCTCCCTCACTACTAGTCACTCCTCCATCTCCATCCCTTGCGTCGACCGTCGCCTATTGCCGCCACCTACTATCGCCGCCGTGCTCGACTGCTCCTGCGGTGCGTCGTGCTCGTGCACTCGTGTGTGCGTGCTTGGCGCCTCAGTTCCTCAGAAGTCGAAGCCTTGCATGCACCGTGCTCCGTCGTCGTTAATCTGCATCAGAGCGTCGTTCTTCTCTGCTGGCTGCGGCATCGTTCGGTCGTCGTGCTCCCTCCTCGGGTGTGCTTCATTGCTTCAGAATTCAGATTAGTCACCCCCTATTCTCAGTCGACAATCTTGACTCATCAATTGATAAAGGTAAATCACTAATTCTATAATTACTTATTTACTTGATTTTTTTTTCAAAATTTTAGTTTAATCTTATGTTATTTCTTACATTGAGTCTGAGATAGTTAGAGCTAATAATTTCAGCAAGGTTTGATTATAGTTTCCAGTGCCCAGTAGTCTGAAATTGTTGTTACTTGTTTTTTTTTTTATTTAGGAACAAAATGTCTGAAAATGTTGAGTCAGGCACTGGTTCATCAATTGGCAGTGTACCTCGTCCTCCTGTTTCTAGGAGAAAAAATGCAA
>JASCZI010120834.1:203261-222441 GCA_036250425.1 Stylosanthes scabra
GTATTTGTATGTTGTATCAATTATCATTGTGTATTTGTGTGTACTCAGTAATCATATTATCATAATATTATCGTAGGTGTAGTTTATTATGTATTTTAAAGTTGAAAATTTCTAATTTTCAATACCTATTTTCTAGATTTTGTACAGTATATTATTATTTTTCGAACAGGTAAACTCGTACGAGTTTACGAGTTAACTCACGAGTCGAGTTTACCTCGGCTCCACGAGTTTACTTGAACTCGCGAGTTTGACAACCTTGACTATGTTGGAACTAAGATATTCCAGTGCCAGAAAGATTGCATGTATAAAATTGAGTGAACTACCAACCCGGCCCCTGTCTATTTTCTTGAAAGACATCGCGGACCCTGACAATAAAAAACCACCACGGCGGCCTCCCTCCCTGCTCACCGTGACACAAGGCGGCCCCTTTGTGAGTGGCATCGTCAAATCCTAACGGAAGTGGCTGACGTGTCACCATTAAATCGATGACGTGGCCGTTAACTTCCAACGTGGAAAGTTAGAAATGGTCAGGGGTCGATTTGACACACTCCAAATAAAAAAAAAAGGAGTCGATCTATCTTAATTTGATAAAAGTTAGGGGTTTAAGCGGCATGTTTTAAGATGGTTAAGGTTCGTTTCGTCTTTTTTATTGTTAAATTAACTGCTACATCTCTTAGCAGTAGGGTAATCCTATAATGACAAATGATGATACTGCCAATGCCAATGTGAATCCAGTTGTGAGTTAACCTGATTTATATGTCAATTTATTACTTTGTGCAAATGCTAATCAATATTATATAAACTCATTGCCTAGAGAAATTGCACTACAATATATGAATTAATCTTTTGTTTGAATTCTCTCTAGCTTCAATTTATATGTTGTTGCTATATGTTTATTGTTGATACAACTGTTGCACTTATATATTAATACAATAGGTCCTGATTGATTTTTTTAAAAAAAAAAACTATACATATATATAATAAAAGTCATATAATATTGTGGTTTTTCACACTACAACATAAGAAATTGTGGTGATAGACTAATCTTAATACCATAAACTACCTTCATCTAATGTCATTTCATGCTTTGCGGCAAAAAGCACATAAAAGCTAAGATATTGCATTGATCATAACTAATAACCCAATACTGTAATCAAATTTGTAAATGTAATTATAAACATAAAGGCAACATTAATCAATGAAATACTAATGTAACTACTCACAATCTTAACAATAAAATAAGACGAAACAAACCTTTACCATCTCAAAACATGCCACTTAAATCCCTAACCTTCATCAAATTAAGACAGATCGACCCCTTTTGTTTATTTAGAGTATGCCAAATCGACCCTTGACCATTTCTAACCTTCCACGTTGACAGTTAACGGTCATGTCATCGACTTAACGTGACACGTTAGCCACTTCCGTTAGAATTTGACGATGTCACTCACGGAGGGGCCGCCTTGTGTCACGGTGAGCAAGGAGGGGGGTCGCCGTGGTGATTTTTTATTGTCAGGGTCTGCGATGTCGTTTAAGAAAATGGACAGGGACCGGGTTGATAGTTCACTCTATAAAATTTGTCTTTTTGTTGTGTGTGAAAAGTCTAATTGTGCCCCCAAGCAACATGCGAGAAGACTAAAAAAGCGTCCTGCAGGTGGCTCGGCGATAAATGTGTGAATGCAATGGCTTTTTCGAACAATTTTTTTTTTTTTTAGATTTGGTAATTCTCTTTAGGATGGAATAAAGGTACGAGTTCATAAAATATAATATATATTATTATATTTATTTTAAAATTTTAGTTATTTATTTTACTAATTAATAAAAAAATATATCTAAAATAAAACTTATTTTAATTTAATAATATAATAACAATAACCTATCATAACAGGTTGTTACTCTATATCTGGTTTGTTAAGCTAGAGGGACAGTGTTATTGTTGTTACACTTGCAATTGCTCCACTTATTTTTTAATTTTAATTTTTAATAAATTCAAATATTATATATGTTAATAATCTATTTTGTGAATAATTAAATTATTTTAAATGTGTCTTTAAATTTTATTAATAAAAAGCCTATAAATTTCAAATGTATTTTTAATTTATTTTCTATTCAGTTATATTATTTAAATGTGTTGTAAATATTTGACTTAAAAAAACCTACATAATGGACTTGTTTAATAATGAGAAAAACTACATTCAAATTCACATTTGGATTATGTTATAATATATATATAACAATAATTTTATATATATACCTATTTTATCAATTAAGATTTTTTTTAATCAGTATCTATTTTGTTAATTAAGTTTAACTAAATTATTTATTTCTATGACAAATAAAACATCATTTTAATGTCGAATAGTATATTTTATTTTTATGGAATAAAAAAAATTAATCTATATGTACCACTGTATATTTGCGTATATTCTATTTTTAACATGAAAAAATATAAATATCAGTATAGAAATTTTATTTTTTTTATTAATATTCATATTTTTCAATATTAAAAATAAAATATACAAATATATACAATGATATATGTATCGTTATCGAATTTTTATATACACCTAGCCGCCTCGTTTTGGATGTTACAAAACAGCTACATTTCTTTTTTGTTGACTAAAAAAAAAACTACATTTCTAATTATAAAGAATGATTCGCTCCATTATTTTATTTTTGGTTGGCTCCACTCCTTGATTTTTTGGTTTTACTAGTAGGAATGTTATTTTAGCCCATTTCCACTGCCTTTTCGAGCCGAGTAAGCTGGCCAGAAGCTGCCTCTCCAATAAAACAAATCTCTGGTCTATACTGACTTTACATCCTCATGAGAGACCTCTAATGATAAAACCGGTCACATTTCCACCCATACTCCCTCAATTTACTACCCACCTACTATTTACCCAGATCAATCGCATCCGTGGTATTATTTTAGCTAATATATCAACGTCTACAACATTTGGTATATCTTAGTTCCAATAAAGTGATCCAAAATATGTGAAAACTTTCCAATATTATAATCAATAAGGTTCCAATATACATTATAGGAGCAGGTCAGGTGCTCCATGGTTTACGATAATCCAATGATCTTAATCGTTGGTTTTAATTTGTATATATTTTAAAATTATTTTATAATTGAAATCAACGGTTAAGATCATTGGATTACCATATACCCTGGAGCACCTGACCTACTTCCTATATTATATATAAGTTATAGATGATAATTTATATAAATTTTAAATAATAATTTAATCATGAGATATAGAATTATGAATGATAAATTTTAAATGATAAGCTAATTATTAACTTCCTAATAACACTTTAAAATTGATTCTGTAACATTATTTTTTTATTTATAAAATGTTGTTCAATAATTATATAATTAATTTTATGTATAAGACTATAAGTGTTACTGTATTAGTTTATTGGATTAAATAATTTTGATAATACCAAATTTTTTGAGGAAGTTAAGTTCCATTTTAGTCCTTTGAAATCACATAATTGCATAAAATAATTCCTGACTTACTGATTAATATTTACAATTCCTTACCCATTGGATTGATAAAGTATATTTGAGGTGGCTAATGAAAAAATTAAACATCAATCTAAGTCCCTATGCCCTATTTACAAGGATAGGCATGGACTGTTCGGATCGGATTCAAATCAATTATATTGGTTCAGTACTCGATAGGTAATCGAGTAATTGTAAGGAACAATTTTATCAAATTCTTAAAAGATTATGGTCAAATTTTTTCTTTTCCCAAAAAAAATATATATATAAATCATTCTTTATCACTAAAACCAAATCATCCAAAAATAAAACTTGAAGATTCACGGTGACCCAGAGGAGGGGAGTAGGCAAAGTAAAAGCTTGTTGTAAAGAAAAGTTTAGTCGAGTTGCAGGAGACGAAATGAATTCTGTCTCATAAAACTCAGCAAAATAAAAAGTGCAGAAATCAACTAAAACACCAGTAAGTATCCTAGTTCAGTCGTCACCATTGTAGCCAACATCCAATCTCCACCACAACCATAGTGGGATTTCACTATGATTTCAAAAGATTACAAACACCAATTTCAAAGAAATTATACTTTGCCTTAACCAATAACTTTCAACCTAAGCTAACCTAGCTTATAAATAAACATGTGTGCTATCCCAACTCACAAGAGGAACCTCTCAGGCTCATGAAACAAAACAGAAACTATTCTAAAATTTAGAATCAATTTCCAAAAAATGGCTTTTACTCAAGACATATTCTCTTGCCTTTTCTCTCATGGCTTTTTTTTTATTCCTCACTTAATGTCTTTTACCACCATGAAAACAAGAAAGCTAAGCCTAGAAAAGCAATATAAAAATATTCAAAACATTGAAGGAGAAGATAACAGAATTCGAAATTCTGAATACTCTTGAAAACTATGAGGTAGCGTTTGGTAAGGAGGACTGGGACTGAGATTGTGATACTAGAACTCAGTATTGTATTTGTTGGGCGAAAATTGGAACTAAAATTTCAGTCTCAGTCCCCAAAATTCCTGTATTTTTAGTACCGCAATTAGGAGAGATTGAGAGACTGGAGAATAGACTGAAACTTTAAAATATTTCTTTCCTTTCCTTTAATACTCCCATTACACTTTAAAACTCCTAACTCTACCCTTCATTCCAATTCTCAAATTAGGATTCATCAGTGCCCCATGAGACCAGATATTAGACCGGCACTGCATCCCATGCTTATAGTTGTTCATGAACATGAAGGAGAGGAAAGGGTTTGGATTCAAGAGGCTGCAATTCACGATCAAGATGTCAATGTCTTTGACATTTAACCCCATTTTGGCGAACATAGCATCCTGTTTCGGAGGCCAGGAAGTGATCCCTCTCGGGAAGTAGGTCTCGACGCCGAGGCCGAATTTGGTGGAGATCCGTCGCTAGAACTGGAGGGCATTTTCGTCGAAGGCGTTATTCTCCTCCATCATCTTGAGAAACGATTCTGCTAGAAGTGGAGGGCGTTCTTGTCGTAGTCGCCTCTCGTCGCGCGCCGTTGCAGTCGCAGTGCCCCTGCTCCCACTGTTTCCGCTGTTTATTTGTGTCTGCAACTTAATTTTTTTGTTTTGGTTTGTTGTTGAGTCTTGGTTCATGTCCATGATTGTGGAGCTGGGTTTGTATTGAAAAAAAAAATGTGAGAATTAAACATGGTTTAAGTGATGATGGAGGTAGTGTTGGTGGTGATGGAGGTGGGTGTGGTTTAGGTGATGATGGAGGTCGTGTTGGTGGTGATGGAGGTGGCTGTGGCAGTGTCAATGGGGGATTAGGATTTTTGATTTTCTAATTACAATGGATATTTTGGTCATTATACTTATTTCAGTCTCCATACAGTTTAATTTTGTACAATTTAATCCAAACACAATACACAAACCTAATTTAGTTTCAATCTCTCAGTCTCAGTTCTCTAGTCCCAATCTCCCAGTCTTAGTCCATGTGCCAAACGCTACATGAATGAAATGTTCTCTCAAATGTGATTTTTCTCCTTGCCCTTCTCTTGGTTGAAAGTAGGGGTGCACATGGGTCGGGCCGGGTTTGACGATACCCGAACTCGGCCCTAATAACACACGGGTCTAATATTTTTACGTAAATATAACACCAGGTTGGGTTTGATAAGACCCGAGCCCGACCTTAATAGACCCGATATAAATTAATATATATAATTTTATAAATATTATATAAAAAGTAATAAATTTTTTCTTTTAAACATTAAATTTAACAAATGTTATGTTATGTTTATACCAAAATCAATTATTTTAAATCAAAAATAATATTATGTAATATACAAAATATTAATAGAAGTATAAAAATGTAATATTTGATCACTAATCTCACTTTAAAATGCCATTTTAATTTAAAATAAGTGGCTTCAGGGTCGGGCCGGGTGACCCGAAACAAGACCCGAGTCCGGTCACCCGGCCCGGCCCGAAAATCACACCGAGTCACAAATAGTGAACCCAACCCGGTATAATTTACACCGGGCCCAGACCAGGTTACGGGCTGGTCCGGATCTTGTGCACCCCTAGTTGAAAGTCCCTTTTATATAGGTGCTTTGCCTACAAGACAATATGCTTTTTCCAATTAAAAACTGAGCAAATCATGTTTTTTTTTTAACAAAGTCAGTAGATATTTTATTAATTGAGGATAAGAATCACCTAAGCCAAAAAACAAGAAGTCCTTCTCGGACAACACAAAAAGAGAAAAGGGGAACACCCAAATAAATAAAAACAACAAATGAAGAAGAAGGAAAATAATAGATGAGAAGAAATTAAACAGCTCTCAAGAAGAACTCCTCATTGAGTTGTGAAGCAGATGCAAAAATCTCCTGTGGTTGCAGATCCAAATTCTCAAATGCCTTTTTATTCCTTGCATTCCAAATCTTCCAAAGAAGTGTGGTAAGGAAGCTGATTGTCTTTCTTCCTTGATAGTGATGGAGTGCCGTGGAGCTTGCCAACAGCCACCATCTATGCCAATCTTCCAAGGTAGCCAAATCTTGATTGGGGGAATTGAAAGTCCAGAGAGTTGCCAGACACAGTGAGCTCGAGAACAAGTCACCAAACAATGGGGAATGGTCTCACTATGTTCAACACAACAAGGGCACAATTCTGAAACAGCTGCAATTCTAGCATGAATTTTACTTCGAACCGGTAAGCCTCCGTGCATAGTCTTCCAAAGAAAAACTTGTATCTTAGCTGGGCTTCTCATACTCCAAACATTTTTCCACAGAGCCTTGTTTCCAAAATATGCAGGCAAAACATCAAGAGGAGGGTGGAAAAATTGGAAGCCAATGGAGTATCCAGTCTTCACAGAGTAGGTACCATTCTTCTCTTTACCCCAAATGAGTTTGTCTTGTAAACCTGCAATTGGAGTATGAATAATTGCTTGAGCTGTTGCTGGTTGAAAATGATGCTGAATTAATTGTTGGTTGTGAGCAATCCAAATTCTGAGCTATGTAGTGGCCAATAATGCAATTGCAAAACTGCATTTGCAAAACGCGCAAAGTTGCATAGCAGCAGGATAGTGGAATTGCCTTCTTTTTGCTTCCTTATTTGCTTTTTCTGTACTTGATTAATCTTGGCCATTTCTTTCATTCTTTGGCTCCAAGTTTGAATTTTCTAACTTTCATTTTGATTGTGTGCTACATCCTCAAATATTTAGTAAAAAGATTCTGATTTGTTTCCCTCCAATGTGCCAAATGAAGAGCTTCCATTGCCTCCAAATATTGCTGTGAAATTTTCTGGGCAATGAGACACAATAAAGCAGCAAATGGGGCAGCAATATGAATCACTAAAATTGGGGCTAATCAACAAAAGAACAACGGCACCAATAAATGGGCTTTTTGGCCTACAACAGTAACACAATAAATCAAACACACTTTGAGCTCATTCCAACCCAACCAAAATACAATGCTTTTCTCATCATCAACAATAATTATTTCCTAAACTCAACAAAACTCTTTCCTCTCTTCTCTCCCTCTGTACTGTCTCTGATCTCTGCACCACCACATCAGCTATGTAGCCGCCAGGGGCGGAGGGTAGTACATAGGAAGGGGGGCAATGGCCCCCAAATCAAAAAATTTTACCCATAAAACTCCTAATTTTCTAATTCAGCCCCCCTAAATTTTTATTTTTTCCTCCTTTATTAAGTTATGTTTTAATGTTGCCCCCTAAGATTTACATCTAGTTCCGCCCCTGGTAGCCGCCATCATTATCACCGTGCGCACGGTCGCTGACTCAATGGGTATATCGTCTTTGTCTTCGATGTGCTTCGAAACCCGTTCTACCTCTCTCACGACATTGTTGATCTCGATCGAGCTCGAAGGGAAACTACGATGCTGTTGCTGTCGGAGATGATGACGGAGGGCACGGATGAGGTGCGGACTGGAGGTGGGGAGAGTGGCGGGTAAAGAGGGAGAGGTTTATGGGAAGGAATCAGAGTTTGTAACATTATGCTCAAACATGAACTAGATTATTTGGCTGAAAAGATTATTTGAAATAATTCTTTTACTTCTACTTCTTCTCTAGTTTTTGCTTAATGCTTCTACGGGAAATCATATAAAAGTTAACGAAAAAAAAGAAAAAAAAAATTCCCCTCGTTTTAAAGGTGGTGGTTCCCTTTCGTCAATTAGTCTCGACAAACTGGAGGATTACACACAGACACAGTACAGTGTACGGCAGTGAAAAACAAAGTAACGGGAGTTGTTCCTGGGTAAATAATGAATTGATGAATTATTTATTATAGTAGAGTTCTACATTAAGGATGGCTATTGGCTAATACTATTGCCAATTTGCCATACACTATTCACAAATAAAACATGGTCACTATCTTTACAGATAGACTATGATGGGGGCCGGGGCTACTAATACAACTTTCCGCTGAAGCTGAGTTTGCTCCAACGTTAACATGTTGTAGACCTGCAATAGAATTTTTGTTGCTGGCTATGGCATTGAACATGGCATGACCTTGCTTTGTCCCTCAATTCCTGAAATGCCCTCATTGTCTCCACATCAAAACCCCCAGCGAACTGCCAAAACAGTAGTAACATCAAATGACTCATTACTCCATTATTTATTTCTAAATATAGGCACCAATTTTGTACGTGAAAAATTATTTACCTGATGTACTCGAAACGCAAATCTAACTCCTTGGACTATAAGCTCCTCTTCTTCAGGACCACCACCAACTGTCTCTAGCTCAGCTGAGACTCTCTTCATGTATTTCATCGCCAATTTTACTGATGCCAGCTTGATCTGCCACAATAATTTTATAACATTATTGCAGCTACTTACAACCAAAACAAACTTCACATTCAAAGCAGAAAGGCTAGTAGTTGCATAGTTGCAAATTTGCAATCTACCATACTATACTAAATGCGCGCATGCTGACTTGAATGCTGCCTTTTCAATTATCTACCTAATTCTTATCCATAAAATTTAATAATTATTCAACACACTATCCATACTAGCCTGCATCAAGTTGTATTTTTATTTATTAGTTTAAAATTATAAATTCAAGATATTATATATCATGTTCAATTCTCCCACTATACTAGAGCCATTTTAAAAGGCAAGCGTTCATTTTTTATGGATAGATAGATTATAGATAATTGATTTTACCTGGCTAACATAACCTGTGTCAAGCATCCAATCAACAGGTATTTGGAAGTGTTTGTATCTCTTTGTTGCGGACTCTCTCATTCTTGAGATGTTGTACACCCCGTGTTCTAATCTGCCATGACCAATCAATTATCAATTATCATGTTATAATAATTGAGTATGATAATAATTTATATCACAATAAGAAGCAGAGTTCACTGGAAATGCTCATACTTTTCGAGTAGGGCCTGCATCTTCTTGAGAGCAGGAGCACAGGGCTGGCGTGGATTGTCACGGAAAGACGAAGCCTCTGATTCTAGCTTCTTCAGATCAGAGAACCCAAACGCAGCCTCCCTCAGGGCATCCGCCTTCTGCTCTGGCCATTCGAAGTGTTTCAGCACTGCTCTTTCATCAACCTGATTGATTATCAATAATTCAATATCAATCAATATTATTAGTAACAAAAACACACATTTTATGATCCATTTAACTTATTTAAAAATAATAAGAAGAAGTACCAAATAGGATAGCTCATCATCAAGCCATTTGACGAAAGGTACCACGTCTTCAATGTTTGTGAACGTTGCTCTCTCTACCTCTTTGATCAAGTATTTAATAAAATCTCCTTGCGTTTCTACATCTGTTTTTATCTGCAATCAACAGAAAAATGCCAGAAATTAAGTAAAATGCCACTAAATTGGGAGCATATTGACGGTCCCGGCCCTAATTCGAATTAGTGCAGTGTCTTTCCTAACAACAAGGCAATTCATTCATCAATTTCAAAACAAAGCAATAAAAGCGCTACACAGTACACACATGTCAGTCAACTGAAATAAATGGCTAATGGCAAAACTGTAATTAAACAACACACACTTACCGCCAGCAAATGAGTCGAACGGTTCTCGATCTCTCCAATCATGTCACGGGCATTGGCGGTCGCCGGAACCTCCGCTGCGCCACCGCCACCACCAGAGCTTGACTCTCGCCGTGCTTGCGAGTCCCTCCGCATCAGTGAGTGGTAGAACTCCACCACCTCCGGCACTCTCCTCACCTTCGCCGAGGCCGCACTTCCGACTTTCGGTGGAGGAGGAGGTGGCGGCGGAGCCGCAGCCTTGCATGTAGGCGCCACCTTCGGCGGTGGAGGAGGTGGCGGAGGTGCCATCTTTAGCGGAGGTGGTGGAGGAGGAGGCGGTGGTGGTGGATGCGGAATTGACTTCTCATTTTCGCTATTGCCGTTATCTTCAGAGGAGGAAGCCGGCGACGAAGAAGACGGTTTTGGAGGCGGTTTGGGAACTCGAGGCTCGCGGGATCTGACAGCCGTAGCGAGAACCGAGTCAGTAGAATCGGCGAGTTCCTCCGAGTTACTACGCGAGTGAGGGGGTCTTTCAGTAATTTCCGGTACTTCTCTTTTCAAATCTGAAGAACCGTCAAAATGCTTCTGAATCCCGAATCCATGATCCAACGACGTCGTTCTCTTCAAGCTCTTCAAGTGGTTCGGCCTCACAGAAACCTCAAGGAACCTCTGTGAAGAAGAAGAGTGTTCGTCACTCTCCGATATCGCACTGTTGCTACTGCAGCTAGTGCTACCACTATCATACGACGTCGTTTTCTTCAGCTCCGAAATCTCATCCTCCAGCGCCTTCGTTCTTTTCTCGCTCTCCTTCTTCGCTTCTTCCATTCTTAGCTTCATCTCCCGTAACTCGCTCTTGAGCTTCTCGTTTTCTTCTTCTAGCTCTTGAGCTCTCTTCTTGCTACGTTCAACCTCGGTGTCCCTAGCCACGAGCTCGTTTTCGAGAACCGGAACAATGGCGAGGGACTGCTTCAGGAGCTTGTGCTCGAGAAGCTCCGTCTTCAGGCGAGACTCGCTCTCCCGGAGCGACTCCACGAGGCGGACAAGCTCCGCCACGTCCGGCGGCCGGGGCTGGACCTGTGCGGAGGAGCGTGGAAAGTAGGCGCCGAAGGAGCGAGAGAATGAGGACTTGTTGGAGGAGGACTTCTTGCCGGAGGAGGTTGTAGTCGTAGACGATGGAGGAGGAGGAGGTTGCTTCTTCTGCGGCGGGGGAGTCTGATTCGCTGGCGATGGCGACGGAGACGGTGACTTCTGGAACCCCATTGCTACCCTTACCTTACCGGCAACCATTGTTGGAGGTTTTTTCTTTTTTTTTCCTTCTTGTTGAGTGGTCTACTATGAGTTGGGTTTTATGGTTTTGAATGACATAGGTTTGTGGAACGTAACTTAAACGACGTCGTTGTCGATGTCAGGCTTGTGAGAATTGGAGGAGGGGAATGGTGTAAAAGTGGGAGAAGAGAAGAGTAACCGAGGACTGAGGGCACAGCTAACGAGGAACGGTCTACTCTGGAATCCTTTTTATTGTGTAAGAAGAGAAATAACAAAAAGAAAAAGAAAATAAAATATGCTTTAAATTAATCCCAAATTATTAGATATGTTATAATATATTATGATCAATTAATATTATTTTATTATATTTATATTTATATTACTTATAATTATAAGATATTAAATTATTATTATTTAAATTTTTTCTTAATCTATAAATAAATTAATACATTATACTATATAATACATAATTTTTATCCAACTCTAATATTATGTGGCCTATCAAAATAGTCACTAAAATAAGACAACTTAACAAGTTCGAAATGAATGAGTCTGGTGTGGGAGAGGTTCCACATTCAGTTTCGGTACCGCATTATGGTGGTGGTAGTGTTTGGATTAGTATCATTTGATATGCATGGATGTTGTGAGTGTAACGGCTATTTCTAACTACTAATATAATTATTGTTTATTTTTGCTCTGACCTTGTGTTAGGGACTAACGGTTTGGTCCCTTGGTTTTAAAATTAGTCACGCAGGAGTGCGGTGCGTGGCTTGGAGTTTGTACTATGCACTAATGCACTATGCAGTGTATGTATAGTTATATTCTCACGATATATCGGGAAGGCTTATGGCTTATCGTGGTTGTTGTGTTTGGTTGTTTGTTTCTCGTTTGTTTGCTTTGTCTTATTCTATTCGGCGTTTACTAGTCAAAAAGGGAAAAGGGGGTGAAGTGGATCATATGGATGGTAATCTGCTTGCTGCTGGGGGTTTACTGGGTGGGTTACCGTTCCAAACTACACAATTATTTTTTTTTTTGTGATTTTTTTTTGTCGTGATATTCTTTTATGACTTAAACTACACAATTATTCTTATTTATTACCACCGCCCATAATTTTTTTTTTTTTCAAATGAGAAAGTCTTGATTGCAATATTAAGGAGATAATGTTTTTTTTTTCTTTTATCATTCACTATTTTTTTAATTATACTCATTAACTCCTTATTGGTCTCCTAACGTTGGTTCCTAGATTATCATTTTTCAATTAAAAAACAGAACTATATTTAAAAGAATTTACTAGGGAAATTACGGAGAACTGATTTCAGTTACAAGCATTTTCTTTAGAAAAATGGGAGAAACGAATAATTAAACATAATTTAAAATTATCATATTTAATTTATGTTCTGGACGTTGGGCCCACACGGCCCAAAAGACAGACGTGGGCCCCAATCTCACTCTTAAGCCCAGTAAAGATACACGGATCAAGTTCACGAGGTAACCGACCATTCGACTCACACGCACGAAACGACGAGTCCTGGAATGTCGGGCACTCAAGCTCAACAACTAACCGATCCCTGGATGATCGGGCCTACCTCGGGTATAAAAAGGGAAGATCAGCTCTTCCCTCAGGTACGTCCTCTAAACCCTACCCAATTGTTGTGCTCTCGCAGACTCCCAAATCCTTATTTGGCAATTCTTCTCTAGCACGCTACCAACCTCTCACATCAACTTCCGGCCTTCTTCCTTGGCACCTCCGGTTACTCCGGAAGTCCCAAAACCCTTAAAGGTACATTCTGTACATTGGCGTCGTCTGTGGGGACTTCCTAACCAACGATGGTGAACCAAGATGAAGAGGGAGTTGTCTACTCTGATCATTCTGGAGACGAGCATCCCCAGAATCAACAACACCAACAACAGGTCGACCTCGACCTCAACGCGATTGCAAACGCCAGCCAAGAGTCGGCTGGTCGGAACACTGAAACAGCTGAAACGCAGAACGGTCAGCCCAACCCGAACAGCAACAACCCCAAAGGTCGGCGCAGTTCCAGCGCCTTCGACAGGCTAGGTCCCGGACAACCGGAGCCTAGGCCGTTCGGAGGAATTGGCTCAAATGACTCCCAGATCATGCAAGATCTGAGAGATCGCATGCAAGCCATGGAACGCGAAGTCAAAGAACTTCAGAAAGAAAACACGGAACTCAAGAACGTCACCCAGGACTTGAGGGCACGGCGACGTTCGCCTATTCGGCGCCGCGAGCGCTCCAGGTCGTGTTCCCCATCCTAAAGACGCACGCGCTCTCCTCCCCGACGGAGACACCGCCAGAATAGTTCTGAAAGCCCAAATTCATCCTCTGATGAAACCCCTGATGAAAGGCGAAGACGATCTCACCGCTATAAGAGGATGCGAAACCGTGACGGGACACCACCCGTAGATGGGCACACTCCTCTCTCAAGTCGGATCCTCAAGGTCCAACTCCCTAAGGGCTTCGTTAAGCCGACGGACATGAAATATGACGGATCGACGGACCCTTACGTCCACCTCAATGACTTTGAGCACCGAATGATCTGTGACGGAGCCATAGACGAAGTCAAGTGCCGAGCCTTCCTAGTGGCCCTGACCGGATCGGCCGCACAATGGTTTACGTCTTTACCGGCGGGATCTATCTCAACCTACTCTCAGATAAGAGAACTATTCCTCAACGAGTTCACAACGAGCATTGATAACAAGAAACACCCCCTCAACCTCCTCGCTGTACTCCAGAGGCCTAACGAGACCACAAGAAAATACATCGAGAGGTTCAATGCTGAATGCAAAACTATTGACGGACTCGTCGATGGGGCGGCAAGTTTATGCCTAACTAACGGCCTTGCCAACGACGACTTCAGAAAACAATTGACTACCGAGCCTGTGTGGCCCCGAAAGGAGATGCAAGCCAAAGCAAAAGAATTTATCCACCACAAGGAAGTCAATCGAGTGGTCGCAGCGACCAAGAGTCAACAAGCCCATACGGCATCCCGAGGCAACGCCTCAACGACGGACCCTAGGGATACTCACCGGGAACAAGGACAAAGGGGAAACCCTAAGTTCACAAAACAGAAATTTGACCATTACACCCCACTGATAGCCTCAATCTCGGAGATATATCAACAAATCTCCGATAAGGATATCTTACCTCGGGCCAGGACCCTACGAGGAAGAACCCAAAATGCTAAAAACAAAATTTTGTTTTGTGATTACCATCAACGGTACGGACACAGAACACAAGATTGTTACGACCTGAAGGATGCCATAGAACAAGCTATCAGAGAGGGAAAGCTGAATGAATTTATCCAAATCACTCGCGAACCACAGAACGCCGGTCGAGAACGGTCGGAAGAACCAGAAACTCGGAACCCTCGGAACCTCAGAGACGCCGACGAAGCAATGCCCATCGTCCCCGTAATCACCGGGGCCAACCACACAGAGAAATCAAAGTCAGCCCACAAGAAGGATCTCAAGATCCTAACAAATGTACGGAGTGCCCCTCCACAACTCCCAGCAATCACGTTTAGCAACAAAGACTTCGAACACGGAGTAGCTGACTCCCACGCACCAATGGTGATCTCAGCTGGGGTCGGTCCGGGGATAGTCCAAAGAATCTTAATTGACACGGGCGCAGATTCCAATATCATGTTCCGACATGCATTCGACGTGTTAGGTTTTAAGGACCGCAACCTGAAGACGCACCAACCCGGAGTCATGGGACTCGGTGACCACTTCATCAAACCGGACAGAAGCATACAGCTCTTGATTTCCATTGGGGCCGGCAATTCCAGAAGAACAGTCATGGCTGAGTTTGTGGTCCAGAAAGATTCGACGGCATATAATGTCATTTTAGGCCGAAAGACAATCAATGATTTCTCTGCGGTTGTATTCACCAAATTCCTAGTAATGAAGTACGAGACAGATTCGGGTGACATCGGTAACCTAGCTCTCCAAACAAAATCCCGAGATGCTGCCGGTGTCTACCTAGCCGACCTTAACGCTAGGGTAGAGGAGCAACCTCGACCGAAACCCGACGGAGACCTAGAAAAAGTTCAAATCGGAGATTCCTTAGAACGCCACACGTTCTTAAATCAGAATTTGTCGTATGAGCTTAAGCAACAATTGTCGGAGTACCTCAGAAATAACGGCGACCTATTCGCCTTCACCCCAGCCGACATGCTAGGGATCGACGCCTCGATGATGTCGCATTCCCTTGCCATCGACCCAAAACACCGCCCTGTAGCCCAGAGAAAACGGCACATGTCGGATGATAGGGCGTCGGAGGTCAAGAAGCAAACCAAGGCACTCCTTGAGGCTGGTTTCATCCGAGAGTTACCCTACTCCACTTAGTTAGCCAATGTGGTGTTAGTAAAAAAGTCAAACGAAAAGTGGAGAATGTGCGTCGACTATTCCGACCTAAACAAAGCATGCCCAAAGGACGCCTTCCCACTTCCTAGCATCGACGGGCTCGTAGATGCCTCTTCCGGTTACAAGTACCTCTCTTTCATGGATGCATACTCGGGTTACAATCAAATCCCGATGCATAAACCCGACGAAGAGAAGACAGCTTTTATCACGCCAGACGGAACTTACTGTTACACGGCAATGCCGTTTGGACTCAAGAACGCTGGCGCGACCTACCAGCGATTGATGACAAAGATCTTCAAAGATCTCATTGGGTAGAAGATAGAAGTCTATGTAGACGATATGCTGATAAAAACGGAAGATCCTGATAACTTGATCTCCGACCTTAAGGAGGTTTTTCATTCTTTAAGAAAATATAAAATGCGGCTAAACCCCCTAAAGTGCGCCTTCGGCATGGAAGCAGGAAAGTTTCTAGGATTTATGATTACTCAAAGAGGAGTAGAGGTTAACCCTGAAAAATGCGAAGCAATCCTACAACTGCCTAGCCCCTCTAACCTAAAAGAAGTCCAGCGGCTCAATGGCAAACTGACGGCATTATCTCGATTCCTCGGAGCGTCAGCAAGGAACGCCTTACCCTTCTTCAAATTGATGAAGAAAGGAATTACGTTCGAATGGTCACCCGAATGTGAAGAGGCATTCCAGAAATTCAAAATCGTACTCTCGGAACCTCCGGTCCTGACAAAACAAATCGACAGAGAACCTTTGTATCTCTACCTATCCATCACCGACGAATCCGTCGCAGCGGCCCTAGTAAGAGAAGACGAGTCGGGCAATCAAATGCCTGTTTATTTTACAAGCCGCGTTTTACATGAAGCAGAACTGAGGTACTCCAAGATCGAGAAACTAGAATTCGCACTCCTCGTCACGGCTAGACGTCTACGACCATACTTCCAAAGCCATACTATCATAGTCCGCACCGACCAGGCAATACGGAACATCCTACAAAAACCCGACCTGGCTGGACGGATGCTCGGGTGGGCCATTGAGCTATCTCAGTTTGACATCCAATTCCAACCTTGGACGGCAATCAAGGCACAAGCGATGTCGGATTTCCTGGCCGAAATGGTCGTCATCGGAGTTACGACGGAAGAAACCAAAACGTGGAAATTGCACGTAGACGGATCTTCCACTCCTAGCTCCGGAGGAGCCAGAGTGATCTTAGAAAATCCAGAGGGGATGATGATCGAGCAGTCCATAAGATACGAATTCCCGATCTCGAATAACCAAGCGGAATACGAAGCTCTCCTGGCAGGGTTGTCGTTAGCCGAAGAAATCGGAGCAAAGTCCTTAGAAATCTGCACTGACTCCCAAGTCGTGAGTTCACAAGTCAACGGAACTTACCAAGCAAAGGACGCGCTTCTCCAAAAATACTTAGCCAAAGTCAAGAAAGCACCCCAAAATTTTGAGAAAGTAGAGGTCACCCATGTTCCATGAGAACGGAACGCCAGAGCTGATCTCTTATCCAAATTGGCCAGCACCAAGTCCGGTTCCGGAAACCGATCCCTACTCCAAGGAGTCATGAGAGAACCCTCGGTAACCACGGCCGAGATCGATTGCTTCCCGATCAGCAAAATCATGACCTGGATGACCCCCATCCAGGACTTCCTCGAAACAGGGAATCTCCCTTCCGATCAAAAGGAAGCCAAAAGAATAAAAAGGGAGTCAACTAAGTTTGTCGTCGTTTCCAGTCAGCTATATAAAAGGGGCATTGACTTGCCTCTCCTGAAATGTCTCGGCCCGACACAAATTGATTACGTGATAAGGGAAGTTCACGAAGGATGTTGTGGACACCATGACGATGGCAAATCGCTGGCTCGGAAACTCATCCGAGCTGGCTACTACTGGCCAACCATGATGAAGGATTCCATTGACTTTGTCCAAAATTGTGAAAAGTGCCAACTCCATGCCAACTTTCACAAAGCGCCACCAGAGAAGATGGTACCCATATCATCGGAGCGACCTTTCGGCATGTGGGGAATCGACCTTGTCGGTCCTTTCCCATTAGCGCCAGGTCAGCTGAAATACCTTATCGTGGCCGTTGACTACTACACTAAGTGGATCGAGGCCGAACCACTAGCCTCCATCACAGCGGCTAAGTGCTGGAAGTTCGTATGGAAGCAGATAATCACGAGATTTGGCATCCTATCCGTCCTCATTACGGACAACAGAACCCAGTTTGCCGACCGAAAGTTCAAAGAATCGGCAACCGAGTTCGGGATCAATCAGCGATTCTGTTCAGTAGAACATCCTCAAGCAAACGGACAAGTAGAAGCTGCCAACAAGGTACTTGTCAAAGGAATCAAAAAGAGGCTCGATGAAGCAAAAGGATTATGGGCCGAAGAGTTAGCATCAATGTTATGGTCGTATCGCACCACCCCACAGTCATCAACCGGAGAGACACATTTCCGACTAACTTACGGGGTAGATGCCATAATACCGGTTGAGATCGGAGAACCTAGCCCACGGCTGCTCCTAGGATCGGAAGATCCGACAGCTGACAGAAACCTCATTGAAGAAATCTGGACAACAGCCCACCTATCGGAACTAGCACTCGAGCAAAGGATGAGCATCTGATACAACAGAGGAACGGTCAAACGGCACTTTGACGTCGGCGATTTAGTCCTACGTCGTAACGACATCCGACCCCCAACCCCAGGAGAAGGAAAGCTAACAACTAATTAGGAAGGACCATATCGAGTGGCCGACGACCTCGGCAAAGGTGCGTACAAACTAGAATGACTCAACGGAGCAGAAATTCCCAGAAGCTGGAACGCCTCCAACCTCTGTCGTTTTTACTCTTAAGCACTTTTCTGATCCTCTGCCTTAGTATAGATTATCATTTACACCTTAGTATAGATTGTTATTTAACTTGCATTTTTTAAAAGGGGTACTCTTTTTCCTATCCGAAATCGGAAGGTTTTAATGAGGCCCCATCTTTTATAAATTATCATTGTCAGATTCAATTAAACCTATCAAACGGCATCCATTCTTACCTCTCTTACTTATTTAAAATACGAGAGAAGGTATAAACGGTCACACATCGGAAGTCGGGAACTGATCACTCCCTTCCAAAAACGAAAAGCGACTAAGTCCAAATGTCATGCCAACACGGCCATGCGAAAAACGACTGAAGTCCAAAAATCATGCCAACACGGTCATACGAAAAACAAGAAAGTCCAAAAGTCATACCAACACGGTTATATAAGAAAAAACCAAAAACGGCTAAGAACAAAACACTTAGACAAAAATATGAAACTTAAAAACCTTTAAGTTATCTGAGGTCCGACCCAAAAGGTACGGTACGACGAACCTCAGTCAAAACAATTCGCAGGAATCCGACCTAGGAAAAGGCACGACGGATTCCCTTACTAAATAATTGTTCAAAAGACAAAAACAAAAGTCTTGAAGAACTAAAATCTAAGAAGGCGGAGGGTCCATCGGAATGTCCACAACTTTACCATCCACGACCTCCTTCAGAAAGCCAATCTGAGAAAC
>JASCZI010120834.1:235190-263359 GCA_036250425.1 Stylosanthes scabra
AAAAAAATTAAAGATATGCGACTTGAAGAAAGAAAAAGGGATAGGGAGAGGGAATCTTTGGTGAAGGATGGTTTGTGATGGTTGAGGTGTCGGAGAGGGGTATTTATAGTGATGGAAGTGCAAAATGTTCGCTGTGAGCCGTGGGGGAAGCAGCATGAAGTTCGCCTCAAGTTGCTGCTAATTCCATGATGTTCGCCGCAAGCTAGGGCGAACTTCGTGCAATGTGAACCAAGTTCGCCGCAAGTAGCTACTAACATCGTTTTTTCACCAAAACCGCTGCTACTTGCGGCGAACATCATCCAACGCCCCAAAAAAAAGTTGGGTTTAGGTAAATAAAGTTGTAATAATTTGTTTTAGGAAATAAAGATTTTAATTATTTTATTTCAGAAAATTTTCCTATTTTTTATATAAGGTTAATAGTTAAAAATTATTAAATGATTTTAGATGTTTATTCAAGAGAATCACAAGAGTGAAGAGCCGAAATATAAAAGTTCAAGTGAAGGATAAAAGACAAATGTACTCCTAAATTTTTTGAAAGTGGATAAAAATATTATTTATTTTGCTGAAAAATCTATATGTCCCAACCTTTGAGAAAAGTGTACACTACTACCTCTCCGTTGGTCTAACTCACGTGTGACTATTATGAAAGTGTGTAATATGACTAATCAATGGCGCCTAGCTGCCGTAACAGAGAAAGTTGGGTTTAGGTAAATAAAGTTGTAATAATTTGTTTTAGGAAATAAAGATTTTAATTATTTTATTTCAGAAAATTTTCCTATTTTTTATATAAGGTTAATAGTTAAAAATTATTAAATGATTTTAGATGTTTATTCAAGAGAATCACAAGAGTGAAGAGCCGAAATATAAAAGTTCAAGTGAAGGATAAAAGACAAATGTACTCCTAAATTTTTTGAAAGTGGATAAAAATATTATTTATTTTGCTGAAAAATCTATATGTCCCAACCTTTGAGAAAAGTGTACACTACTACCTCTCCGTTGGTCTAACTCACGTGTGACTGTTATGAAAGTGTGTAATATGACTAATCAATGGCGCCTAGCTGCCGTAACAGAGTCACGCTGTAAAGACCAGGCTTGTAATGAACATTAGACAATAAAACGAAGTCGTTACCCCTCTTTTATATAAACCTTTCAAAATTAGGATTTTATTCCTCTAAAAGAATCTATTTTTGTTTTGCTGTTTAATGTCAATTACGAGCCTGATATGTACAGTGTGACTCTGTTACGGTCAGCTAAACGTCGTTGATAGCCACATCACACGCCTTTATAGCGGTCACACGTAGATTAGACCATTAGAGGAGTAGTATTGTTCACTTTTCTTAAAAGTCAGGGACATGTAGGTATTTCAACACAGTAAAAAATATTTTTATTCAATTTTAAAAAAATTAAAAATATATTTATCTTTTACCCAAATTTGTTAACGAGACACCAAAAGTGTAGGCAAAGAGTTAGCTATTAGCAATGACCATGATTTGGGGGTTACCGGGTTAGGCTGTTGGCATTTTGGCTAGCAAGAATAGGTAAGGGGCCATGCCCTCACATGCAACTTAGCGTAGTAAAAACAATTAATTGCATGACATGTTAGTACGTGAATGTCTGATTCATCATTAAAATTTGTCAGACAATTCTTAACCAATATTAATGGAATCACTATGTATATAGAGGATATACACATTTTTTTGGGGGCTGTCTATAGGATATACACATTTAATTTAATAATAATAACATACACAATCTTTTTAAGCACTAACGCATTGATAATTTAAAATGTTTAGTTTTTGTTAACCCGAAAAAAAAAAGTTAATCTACATATTTTGATTTAAGACTTGAAATAAACCAGTATGTTATTTTTAGAGTGGTTAATAAAACTTGAATCTTTTATGCATAGCCATTAACCAACCTAGCTTTTAAATCTCACTGAATAGATGGGAATAAGCATCAATAATTGCCAAGCAAATGGATATTTTTTTTGCAAGTCCGTACATTGACAGATTGGGGTTAAAATTCCAACATAAATTCATTGTTGGTTGCACAAATTAGAGCTAGATGACCAACAAGTTTATTTAAAGCACTTTTAGCCGTCTTGAAATTTAATTCAATCTTAAATATTGCATGCACATGTAATATATTATATAATGTATGAACATTGCTATAAAATCAACGTTAGATAGCTATTAGAAAGTCAATAATTAAGTTATCATCTAAAATTTATATAAATTATCATTCGTAACTCATATATCTAATGATTAAGTTATCATCCAAAATTTATATGAGTTATCATATATAACTCATATATAATATGTTTGACTCTCTATTGGTTAGAATGTGTTGGTTCTCTAATCTTTTTCATAATGTATTTATTGATAATTAGTTCAGATATAATATAAGAATAAAAATATTAGTAGATATAATAAAATTAGAGAGAAAATTGAAAGAAAATCTTTAAAATTAGGGTCAAATGGAGAAATCTAAACATTCATTTATATCAAACTTCTCAAATTATTACATCACATTAATACTTATAGCCTAATTCTATCTAATAAGGCTTTAGGCCTAATATTATTAATCCTAACATTATTCTACTCTTCAAAATAATCCTTGCCTTCAAGGTTGTAAGAAAAAAAAATTCTAACTACAAAATAAACAATTATTAAAAAAATAATATGCTAATGCCAAAAAAAATTACAATGTCCATCAGAATCCCATTGTTTAAAGAATACTGAGCCTACTACTATGTTTTTTTTTTTTTTTGGTTTACAGTCCATAACCATATTGCTAAAATAATATATCATATAACTTGGCCCAATCTTAAAAAATAATAGAGTTTGGGCTTGGGACATATGAAGGCCCAACCCAGGAAAATGGCAGCGGGGAAGACGGGCGCCAACAACGGCGGTGCTTGGCCACCAGTGATGGAACCCGACTGTGCAGCCCACAACCTCTCACCGTCACCACACCAGTCTCCAACACCGCTGCTCCTTTTGGAATAGCTGCAACCGGCCATAGCATCTCCTCCGTGGAAGCAATATAATGTCCTCCATGCTACTTTGGACCCAGCTGTCGCCGACATTCACGGTTTCGTCTTCCTTCTTCATCGCGACGACGTCATCATCAACATCACCATTCGCGGTAAAAACAACATTTCGAATTTCCAGATCTGAACTTTTATTTTCGGTTGAATCTGGAACTTCTGGATTGAGTTCTTAACTGTGAACTGCTGAAATTTTCAATTGATGGAAATCCTGGATTGCTGAATGCTGATTGAGTCCTCTTGAATTTGATCTGAAACTGTAATTGTTTCTTACGCTTCATTTTCTGGATTCAAATTGAACTTTGGAATTTCTGTTGCAGCTAGACCCGCTTCACATTTCTACATTGGAATTGAATCTAAATCTGGCAAGCTCAGACTGAATTCTGGTTGAAATTGATGGAGGAATGTAATTTCAAATTGAGTCCAATTTACTGAAAATTTTTTTAGCCTCCATGCTAAATACTAGTGCCAAGCTTTCCTTTTCAAACCATCATACACCATGGATAACCATTGTGATTATGGAATTTGTTTAGAATTTCAAAATTTGCAAATACAAATTAACCATCAATATCTACTCCCTCCTCTATCAAAAGTAGGAAGAGAATTCAATGAAAGTACCATTTGATATGATTTAGTATCAATTAGGATTACGAATTATGAAAGCATAGAGTGAATTGAGAGAAAATTTTAGGGCCAAATGAGAAATTGAACTTTCCATTCGTATCAAACTTCTCAAATTATTACATCACATTAATATATATAACCTAATCTTCTATTTAAAATAAAAAGGGAGACTAGTGAAACAGTGAATTAGCTACGGTAAATAAGTTTACAAATGAATAGCAGCGAGGCACGTGTCCAAAACATTTGGGAAGCAAGGTGTTGGTTATAATTGGGTGAAGAAAGATTTTTTACACAATGGGTTGAGGGAAGCATCAAGAGGCGGTAATCTCTCAAAACCCCCAAAATCAAATTTCAAACCTATTCGTCTCTTTATTTGAGCCTTATTATTCAGATTACCATCTTCCTCTTCCTCTCTCTTCTTCCTATTCCTCTCACCAACAACTTCCGTTTTTCATCCTCAAATATCAAAATCAGCATATTTCCCCGAAAATTTCAAAATTATTGGTAGCAAAGAAAGAAAAGGGCAGAGGAGAGGACTGGGCAGAGAGATAGGGGAGCTTCCCAAGTATCGAGCAATAGTTTCAGCCGCACCAACATGCCAATAGCACCAGCGCCGCAGAAGCAAAAGCGTTGCACGGTGGACGTCTCGAACAGTGCCGAAGGACAGTCATGGGAAAGCACGGGTTGGACATGGAGAAGAGCGGCGCTGGTTTTATGGACCTGAACCATGACAAAAAGAAGAAGAAGAAGAAGAAAGAAACATATCTTCAGCTAGGTAAAGTCTTTGTCTTTAAAATGGTCGAAACAGCACTGGCGTGGAGGAGACGAGAACAGCGCTGGTTTTATGGACCTGATCCACGACCACAGAAAAAAAGAAGAAACACCTCCCACGTTCAGCTTGAGTTAGGTCAAATCTCTCTCTTTTCCCCTCCTTCCCGCTGTGGCTGTCGTCGTCGCCACTAGAGTTGGAGACGGTGTGCACTGCATTTGCTATCTATTTTGTAATCGATTTTAAATAAATACTTACTATGTAATTCTTTGGTTGATATCAGGTTCTCAACAAAGTTAGATTGGAATGTCCTGAAGATTTCTTCCGAAAAACAACCAAGGAAGCCTATGTTCTTTTCTTTAAAGATAAGTCTAAAAGTTCTTTCATATCACTTTGTTGCTACCATTCAGTAATGCAAAATTTGTGTTTTTTTCTTCATTCTTTTATTTAAGTCCCTTAATGGATGATGAGATATTTAGTTTTTTTTGCAGGTAACATCAATTTAAAATAGAATGGCCATGAATGTTATTACATGTGCAAGTTATCAACCATCATGAAAAAGGTAAGAAAGACAAAATTGTCATAGTTGTCAACTTGCCATTATAGTTACTGCAGAGTTCATCAAATAATCCTTATCTAGATGAATGAGTCCCTTTTTTTTTTAAAATTGCTAGGATCTGTATTTGTTTATATGAGTATCAGAATATGTTGTTTGGAAGAGAAAGAAAAAATAAGACTCTTTTTAAAAACCATGGTTCTAGCTGAATTGAAATTTATTGAATATACTCTATTTAGAAAAAGCATTGAAGCTGCTCATTTTAAAAGTTAGTTTGAGATTTGGTACGGGAGCAAATTGAATGGCTGATTCAAAGGTATGTGTATTAGCATGTTTTCTAGGATGCCAAACAAAGCTCAAACAATAAATTTGAGTACTATACCCTAATCACCAAAATGCATCAATTAAATTTGCTATTACCATGGTCCTGTTTTCCTCATTGTTCATTATCTACTATTAACAATAAATTTATTTGCCTTCTCAATTAGAGTATCTGCTTGGACTGTGAGAATTTTATTTTCAATAAATCCAAATTTTGACAATGAGATATGCTGGTGTAGGTTTGCCAACTCTTTTTTTTATAAATAAAATGTTTAACATTGATATCAAATTTGAAGTTGCAGAAAAGAAGAAAAGAAAACAATTATATTCAGTTTGCAACCTTGGAACTGTTTTATTCTTCCCCATCTTAGAAATGTATGTGATTTTTGGCAATTGGTGGATTTCATTATTAAAGTTTATATCATTTATTATCTGAAGATGTATGTCTTTCGCTACTAGAAAAAGTTTAAGCAAAGTTCATTTCATAAGTTTCATAACAACAGTTCAATTATTGAATTTTTAGTCTGGAAAGTTTCTATATTAAGCATTGGCCGTTAATATTCAGTTTGTCCTCTTTCAGATACATTAAAGGGCCAACCCAGTTCAAGTCCCACTTGGTGGGGTGCTGGGGAAGGGAATATACTAGCAGCCTTACCCCTACTTTCGTAGAGAGGCTGTTCGAACCCACGACCTCAAACTCCACGGTAAGTGAGCTTACCGCTGAGCCAAGCCGGCCCTTCCCTCTTTCAGATACATTATGGTTGTAAAAGTTTTTGATGAAGGTGGGGGCATTATATCTTAGTCTTCAATGAGATACATTATGGTTGTAAAAGTTTTTGATGAAGGTGGGGGCATTATATCTTAGTCTTCAATGAAGAAGCTGCGAAGATTGTTGGGTGCTTTGCTGATGAATTAGACACCTTAAAATATGAGTAAGTGTATGTGGTTGTTTTTGTAAAGATGATTTTAGATATAATTTATTTAATCTAAAGAGCACTTTCTCTTTGTTTAAGAGGGAGAAGATAATCCTTTTCCAACTCAAATGGAAACTAGCTAATTGGTTAAATCCCATTTATTTTCTTCTATTTCTCCCATAAGTTAATCCTTTAATGTAATCTATTATACTCGAGAATACTACCGAGTGAGAAAACTCACTTATAATTTAATCATCATTTTGTTATCTTGAGATTAGTTGTTTCATAAATAGCTATTTATTGTTGAGTATGTTCTGTTTTACTAATTTGATTCATTAGTTGACTTTGATTTTTCAAGGACATTATAAACTGTACTTCAGATTTTTTTATATGTTGAATTGAACATCTCTGCTGTGTTCATGATTTAAGGTGGAAACTTGAAAGAAGGAATTAACCGAGAATGTGTCAACTATTACTTTATTTCACTCTGATCTCTCTTAAGGTCTTGAAACTGAGCATGGTGGTTTCTTGAGTCCCAAAATTGTGTAAGCATTAGTAAAATTCGAAGGTTTCTTTTATGGATAGATTAAACCCTCATTTATTTTCACTCTTAACCGATGGAAAATCGACACTCTTATTTTTCCAAACAGGAAAGATTTTGCTTTTTATGCAGAAGTATGCTTTAGAAAATTTGGTGACAGAGTGAAGCACTAGATCACTTTAAACGAGCCGATGCTATACAACACCCTTGGTTATGGAAGTGGCGGATCCGCGCCGACAAGATGCCCCAAGTGGATGTCGTCAAGTTGTGCCGTTGGTGATTCAAGTATTGAGCCCTACATTGTTATACATCACCTGATATTTGCTTATGCTGCTACAGTAAAAGTCTATAGAGAGAAGTTCAAGGTATTGACCATTTTTATTGTTTTAAATTAATCAAACAGCATATAGAATTGACTCAGTTATTTTCTAATAGGCTACCAGAAGGATCACATTGGGGTAACACTAAATTCTGCATGGGTTGTGCCATTATCTCAATCAAAAGAAGATATAGAAGCAGCAAATTGGGATTTTGCTTTTACGTATGATTGGTATGTGCTTTTCCCTACTTCGGTATCCATGTTTCATTCACAAGATGAATTGTGAAACATTTGGTGGTTATGTCCCTGGTTGCACACAATCATTTCTAACTGACTCTTTCTTTCTTTCCTTCCTTTTCTTTTACAAGGTTCATGGAACCTCTAAATTCTGGAACATATCCGGCTGTAATCAAAGGTTGATTCTTTAGTGTAATTTTTGCTACAGGCTTTAGGCCTAATTTCTACAATTATTTTGCTTTTGCAGGTATGATGAGTGTTTATAAAGTTGAGTAAAAATAGAAGATTTTACAGTTTTAGAGAATTATAATAATTCTACATTTATTGATATTATATTGTTAGCTTCATAATAAATCATAATAAATCTTGAATTGATTTGTTGTTGCAAAACTGAAACCAAGCATTTGGTGTTGTAGCATTCTAACTCACAGAGTCATGGTGAGGATGTTGATGGAAGTCCTGCAAAACCTGCTGCCGAGGATCCTATTCCTAATGCTGGTTTGAGTGGAATGGCAAGCCTTGAGATTCAACTACGAGACCTGCCTGCCGCACAGCCGGGAAGAGGAAGTTGGGTGTCTTAAGGTGAAGAAAGATGTAATATATTACATGTAAATATGAAAGTGGTTCTTTTGAGGTGTGTTTCATGGCCACTCTTTGTTAATTTTATGTTGTTCTGTGAAATATCGTCTTAAGTTAGCAACCTATTTGTTGCATTTGTAAAAAAAGTAGAAATTATTATCAATCTGCACTGCAAACCGCTTTGTTTATTAACTGATTGCTAAGGTTTATACTATGTCATGAGGCTCATATTAATCAGATTTCTTTAAAAAAAAATAGGATTTGTGGATAAAGAGATTATTAACTGCATGGTAAAAACATGAAGAGTTTGTGCTCATGGTATTAATATAGGAGGAAAAATACCTCGAAATCATGCCGTGGAAGGTCTAATAACCATTGAGATGGTTATTAGGACTTTAGGCAATCAAGAATTATTGGTCCTTAAATTGTATTGTAGCCATTCTGATCTCTTTTTAGTCAGGAGATCCATGTATTGTAAGCATTCTGCTGCTAAGTTATATTAGCTGAGCTTAAGAATACCAGAAAGAATATGAATCTAAATTTTATGATTGTAACACACAAAATTGTCTGCACAACTAAGAGTTAGGTATCAGATTGGTCTCTGAAATTTGGGGCTACGATCAAATTGGCCTCCGAAATTTAAATGTTAATAAATTGGTTCCCCACTTTTACGAATATGACTCAAATCGGCCCTTTCAAGGTTGTCCGTAAGAAAAACGCTGATTTGGCAATTAATTGCTCACGCTAAACTCTAATAAAATGACTACGAGATATGTTCGCGCCAACAAAGTACCAAAATGACGTCATTTGAGAGTGAAAGAAGTTAAAATCTATCTTTCATTGTGTTGTGTAAGAGAGATTTTAACTTCCTTCGGCCTTAAACGATGTCATTTTGGCACTATAATGACGCGAACAGATCATAACATCGTGTTATTAGAGTTCATCATGAACAATTAGCGGCTACATCAGCGTTTTTTTTACGGATAACCTTAAAAGGGTCAATATGAGTCACAATCGTAAAAGTGAGGGACCAATTTGATAACATTTGAATTTCGAGGGCCAATTTGATCGTAGCCGCAAATTTCAGGGGTCAATTTAATATTTAACTCGCACAACTAAAGGGGCCTTTGATTTCAATTCCAAATTCCAGATTTTATAACGATTGAACCTTGATATAACTTTCGCATGATCTATAGATATTAAGTTGGGCATTATGTCTAAGAAAAAAATGTTCAAGAATTACATGTAAAAATATTCATTCATCAATCAGTTTATAAGTGACGTAAACTATGGATGCTAAGTTTATCACCTGGGTTAAGTCAAGTTTTACCAAAAGTGAGGAGTTGATTAGAAATTTGTATGGACGCTTAGTTTATCACTTGTGCTAAAGACAAGTTTTACCAAAAGTGAGGAGCATGGTAGTCGAATCGCACGATTCCGAATCGTGAATCGTGCGATTCGATACGAGTCAGAGGGTCGGCGATTCAAATTGATGACTTGAATCGGATGGGTGTTAGAATCGAGCGATTCAAGTTATGAATCGCCCGATACGGTTCGTAATCGTTGTTTATGAGTGAAGTACGATTAAAAAAAAAGAAGAAAGAGGCAACCCAACACCGTCTACAGCTACGAAACCAAACTGTTGCCATCTTCAGTAACAGTCCGTGACGAAGAATGGTTGCCTCCATTGAGTTGCTTCCATAGAATTTGAGAGAGAAGTATGTGTTTAGTGATTTAAACTTGAATTGGGCATTTATCCCTCTTTCAATATCAGACAAAGTAAAGCACATCAGGTGGAAATATTAGAAGGAAGAAGTAGTTGTGTAAAAAATGATCAGAGTTAACAAGAAAGAAGCATTCTTGGAACGGCAGAGTGAAAAGATTTCATGGAGAAGAAAACCAAAAAATAAATTTCATGAAAAAGAAAGAAGTATTGCTTGTAGAAGATATCATAGCTGCGCTAGTAATGATAGGGTTAGTAGGGAATAATGCTTGTTAGGATATCAAGGAGATTGGGGTGGTTTTTTTTTTGTGACGATTTGGGGTGATTTGGGTAAGTGTGATCCTTTTCAGAGTGCCCAATAGACTAAACAATTAAAAAAAAACATTGAAAGGAAAAATAATATTAAGTTATTAATATAACGTCCACCAAAAACAGTTATTAATAAAACACCTCATTATTTGGTAATTTTTGTTGTTTACACTTAATAATTTTGTAAATTTTTAGTCTAAAATATTATTTTCTTAATAAAATTATTGTATATTAAAATATTATATTATGTTTTATGAATCTTACGATTCGATACGATTTACGATTCAAAATTTTATCTAACGATTCGATTCTTGTGATTCAACTACCTTGAATGAGGAGTTGATTAGAAATTTGTTTAAGAGATCTTTTAATCAATTACACATATGGCTATAAATTTAATTCAATTTATTCCACAAAGTTAAAAAGATTATAAGTTCATTAGAAAAGTTAAGTCAAGCTTCCTTATAGGCTCACAACAAATATTTCATTTTTAGATAAAAAAAAAACAATCTGGACTTCGTTCTTTTACTTATAAGGGAATTAAATAACTTCATTTCCAATAATGGCAAATGAAACTGTCTTATTTAATGTAGGGATCTAATGGTCAATTTTGTTCAAGACTCAGACTAATGAAATAATCTAGCAGTTAAAAGAGGATTTTTGCTATGTCATGTCATGTTCATGCATAATATGTTCTTGAAGAAGGGGAGGGATCTGATAGCTATTTTTTTCTTTAAAAAAAGTAAAAGAATTCTAAATTCTCACAACTTCTACACTCAATTTCTCGCAGAAGGGGGAGGCATCTGATACCAATTTAGTGTTCAAATTTTGTTTCAAATTTTTTTGTTATACCGTATGGCCATTATTAGCTCTTATCCTGGCATAGGCTATAATGTATATGAGAAATTGTTTTATTTGCAAAATAATGTACCTTTGTATTAATTGGGCATTGAATTTGCATTTTAAATCCATTTTTTGCTTTTTTTTACATTGCTGTAATAGCACCTCCTTAATGGGAAGAATATGAGACTTTATTCTGATATTCAGTATAGAGAAGAACTAATTGTGCCATGTAAGAGATAAGAGTTAAAGTGCTACTCATTATTCATTGCATGTGTTTCCCCTAAGCAAGACTCAATGTTGCATATAAAAAAATAACATATAACAACAAATATAGTAACAATCAAAGTATAATGGTTAATGTAAAATTAAATATTATTTTTCAACTTCTTTCTCTCCCGTGCGCGGGTCGTGGCTAGTTCTAGTTAATAAGGCTTTAGGCCCAATATTATTAATTTAAACAAATTATTAAAATTAAGGGTAAAAGATAAATATATCCCTAGCTTTTTTAAAATTGGATAAAAAACCATCCACTTTGCTAAAATACCCACATGCCGCCAACTTTCGAGAAAAGTGGACAATATTACCGTCCGATGATCTAACCCGTGTGATCGTTATGAAAGCGTGTGATGTGGCTGTCAATCTAATTAGCCATAACAGAGCCATGTTTTACAGACCAGGCCCGTCAAAACGAAAGTCAATTCCTTTAAAGGAATAAAACCCTAATTTTGAAGGGTTCATATAAAAGAGGAATAACAGAGCAAAACTTCCATGCCGCAGCAACATTGAGATCATGGTGGAAGACCAAATCATCAGTCCAGTTATAAGAAACTTGAATCCATCTAGAAAGGCTCACTTTTCCATGAGAGAAAACTTTCATCTTGGGACAAAAATCTGTGTCCAGTTGAATTACAGAGGTAACTTAAACATGGCATTCCCGGAATAAAAGCATTCCAATCTTCCCAAAGATTGAAGGTTTATCCTCTCTAGCTTCTTAAATTCAATAACATCTTCCGTCACACTCTCCTGTTCTTCCCCCACGATTTCTTTCATTGATCTACAACACTCAACATGCAATTCCTCAAGGTGTATTAGCATTTTCGCTGTTGAAGATGTGAATAGACGTAGCATATATTGCACTACAATATTTTAGGTGCAGTTAGATTGTAGCACTATTGTTGTCAATTTTGGACACTGAAAAAAATATATTGTATCACACGCAGCTGCTGCTTTGACAAGTATATATTCTCTTGTGTAAGCTGAGCTGAATGTGTAATGAATCATTTTCTCTTTCATCAAACTTTACTCTTTCTTTCATTCTTGTTAGTTCTCTGTTTTGTGTTCTGCTAGGGTTCGTCCCTGCTGTTTGAGTTTGTTCTTCAACCCTTGCAGTAACCAAATGATACTTGCTATCTAACTCAAATAACATGGATTACATCATATATGTGTTGGTTGCATTCACTTTTTGGTGCGTTGTATATTATGTATGCACACAGTGATTACAATTAATCCTTAAAAGAAGATGATATACAACTATAAATCAGAACAGCGTAGGGAAGGAGAGTGGAGAAACATTATTGTGGTTGTTTGGAGAGGAACAAGCAGGCCTTGATAATGGCCTTTTTGGTGGTAGTTCTACAATTATAATACAGTACACTGTACTTCACATTATTATTATTGTGTTACAATTTGGACCTACAGCAACACCATGCATTTCACTTTATCATTGATTAACATTATATACCAACAGTAAATGTCACTAGCATCGCTCGGACTCAGAATAGTCTCTTAAGAAGACGCAAATCTTCTTGTTGCATGCATTAACGGTATCATTTTTCAACACTGAATTGTTCTTTTTTTCTTTTTTCTTTTTTTTTTTTTTGTAGATGATACCGAAAGGCCATATGACTATTCCCTTTGGTACTCGTGAGGTAAAATGGGTAACAAGCAAATTCCATTTTCATCCTTCAAGAAAAAAACAAAATTGAGAGATGGTTAGGCGACATATATATCATCATCCATCTGTGACAATTTACTACGTTTGTAATACTGAATTACATATAATAATTAATTTTTATAGTTTATAATTTAAAAAGCGTATTAAGTATTTTATAGTATAGATATTTCAGTATTTTTATCTATTAATTTTAATTATTGAAATCAATTTAAGATCAATGATTAAAAATACTAAAATATTTAGATACTACGAAATACCTTATATGTTTCCTATAAATATTTATAGTTGCATACAGTAAAATGAATTGTTTTCAATTTTCATTGCCTTGCTTTGTCAATAAACAAACAACCTTAGTAACTATCAACAAAACCGGTTTTTTTTCAAGATATTAGTCTCTTTAATACTTAGAGGAAGTAGAAAGTAGAAACATTAGGAGCTAAAATATTTCATGACGAAGATCGAAAATTTAAATATTTTCCTTTCCAATATTTTCACTCAATTTTTAAATTTTAATATTAATATTTATCTCTTTTATATTATATTTTTTTAGAAATAAAACATTTAAAATATAAAAAAAGTAAAACTATTAGCAAATGGCAATTTGGTTGGCAAGCTAGATAAGAAAATGATGGAGTAGTAGAGAGTAGAGTGGTAATACAGTAATACTGTAGTAGCAAAAAGTCATTTTTGTCCCCACCAAATCAGTGTCTCTCCATGCGTGTGTGCCTTTTTCTTCTCTCGCGTTTTAGGTACACACTCACACTCACACTGACACTGGCCCCTTTTAGATACACTCTTCGATACGATTTGCACTTCACTTTTCCCCTCCACCCAATTATTAAACTAAAATAAAAGGAAAGAAACACAACAACTCAATAAACTAAAGAGAAAGACCACCACAATTATTTAGGCAGCAACAAGTGACTATGTGAGAGAGAAGAGAGAGAAGTAGCTCGTGCTAGATTCAGATTCGTTGAGTTATTGAAACTTTGAGTTTATCATATCCAACTGAAAATCAAGGTCAAAATACAGTCACATGAGGCCAAAGATTTATCTCTTGGGTGATTCAATCACTGAGGAGTCATTCACTGAAGCTGGATGGGGTGCCTCTCTTGCCAACCATTTCGCCCGCATGGTAATCATACACACCTTTTCATTCTTAGCTTATCAAAGTTTGAAGCTTTTCTATTAATGGGGTTCACCATTCATCATATATATACAACCTTAGCTTTTTCTAGTTTCTTCCCCATGAAGGGTAAGATGATTTGCATGCAAAGTTTGAAGCTTTTGAAAATGGGGCTGTTGATGATGGTGATGTTTTGTTTTGTCCAGGTAGATGTGGTGCTGAGAGGGTATAGCGGCTACAACACTAGGTGGGTGTTGAAGGTGTTGGAGAAGGTTTTCCCTGAAGCCTCATCACCACAAGGAGGTGGTGATGGCGTTGCTGCTGTCACTGTTTTCTTTGGTGCTAACGATGCTACCCTTCCAGACAGGTGTTCTGCTTTTCAGCACGTGCCTCTCACTGAATACAAGCAGAACCTTCTCTCCATTGTCTCCTTCTTCAAGGTAGGAAACTACCTCTGCATGCCCTCTATGTGTTTGTGACTTTGTTTTTTGCAACAAACTTTCAAATGAATATTAAACAAAAGATATAGTTGGTGTTGAAACCCAGAAGAAAAAAGAAAAAGAGGATATTGTGTTTTGAATGACAGAAAAGGTTTTTAGTAGTTTTGACCCACTGATTTTGATACAGCATGCTTTGGAGGCAACACTAATCCAATGCATATACAGCAAAAAGGATTAATCATTTGTCACTTGTGGGGTTTGAGTGTTAATGATGACTGTTTCTTAGTCTGGTTAGTCAAAGATGGGGTTGTGGGGGACCCTTTTAAAAAAATTGTTGATGAGTGTGATTGTGGGGTCAAATGACAAACACATGCAGTTGCTGTCCTTGTTTCTATTCCCCACTTGTCCATCATACACTTGAAAAATTAAATAAAAATGCTACTTACTCACCTAATTTGGTGCACTTGTACAAAAAGGGGATAAGTGAGTCTTAAGTGGATTGGCAATTTAATTTAATGGTCATAAATTTAGTGTCTGAAATCTAAATAGGATAGGCATTGCAGTTAACAAGAGAAAAAGAGGCAAAGGGGGCTAATGTAATTTATTCTTTGCTTACTACTATGGCAGTGGAGTTGGAAAAGGTTCTTACTTTTAAGTAGTTTTGGTATTCTTTTGTGTACTAGAGTGTAGGAAGCTATCAGGGATTGTTGTTTTCACAACCTAATTCTTCTGTCTTTTTATCTTGATTCATTGATGCCTGTTATATATGTGTGGCTTGATGAACCTTGTGCTAAGACCTTTATTCGAGTTAAAATGTGGTTTCCTTGCTGTTTCCACGTTGGACTAAAATCATTTGTCACTTTCTTTATGTTCCCTCCCTTGTCACTTGTCAGTTCTCTTAATTCCATGGTGACAGTTTTCTTTGATTTTCATCTTTTGACAAGAGAAATGCCAACTGAGAGAGAGAAATTTTTTGGTAAGGGAAAATAAGGGACATGGAGAAGAGGGACCAAAGATTTCAACACTTGCTTGTTATTGCCTAATTGGGAGTGCAAGTAAGATAGGATTTTGGAAGAGACCAAAAGTCACTTTAGGTGTGGAAAGAGTGGTGGCTCCTTAAGGATTAAGACTTGTGCTAATGAATGCTGACCCTTATGTTGGGCTACTTTTTATTTTAATGTTAAGGCATAATTATGTTCTGGAATATGGACTAAATTATTCATGATATCATGAGACATGAATTTAGCAGTAAAAGTAATCTAATAATTAAGCAGTGAAATAGACAAAAGATGATTGTGACAGATAAATTTTCTAAATGGAATGAAATGTTTATTTTCCCACCCCCTATTTCATGCCTTATGAGTAACCATTTGATTCATCCATGTTTGATAAGTCATTATTTGCACTTGGCATGAAACCAATAATAAATTACAATGCTCAATCACCATGTGAGCACATCAATGTTAACTTTGTTGGAAAACATGAAAGGACTACTTGTAACATGAGGAGATTCCATTTTATGTTGTGTTTTCTCTGATTTTGCTTTTTCAGGGTTGTTTACATTATACTACTATCTAGATATTTATGAAATCTTTCTGAGTTTCAGAAGCGATGGCCAAAAGCAATTATTCTACTCATAACGCCGCCTCCAATTGATGAAGTTGCACGTCTTCAGTATGGTTTTGCTTGCCTCTCTGATCTTTCCTTCTGTCCATCTATAAAATTTTAGAGACACTGCAGAGATTTAAAGTTGACGATTTGCAAAAAAAAAAAAAAATTGCAGATTCCCATTTTCAGACAACCCACAAGGTCTTCCTGAGAGGACAAACGAAGCTGCTGGCGAGTATGCTAAAGCATGCACTGCTGTGGCTGCAGAATGTGGAGTCCCTGTCATTGATCTCTGGACCAAAATGCAGCAGTACCCTGACTGGAAGAAAGAATATTTAAGGTATAACTTTCGCCTATCGAGAATTTGATCCATGCCGCCTGCATTCTTGCACATAACCTGTGCTTCAAGCCTAAGGAGTTGTTTTTTGTAGGGTGGTGTTAAAGATACAAGATCATTCCTAGGCATTCCTCTAATGGCTTCTACTTTAAGAGAGATTGTATTTGACATTATCTTAAACACTCTATAAAAAAAAATGGTATAATAAGTCTATAAGGTGAGCATGCTTATAAAATTGTCCATGCTTCAAAACCATATTATCTAACAGCTATTCTTTATCAGAAATTGGTCCTTCTTGTCAATAGCTATAATTTATTTCTTTTTAAGCCTCATATAGGAAGTTTAGAACAGAGAAAGTTTCAATGTAAATATCATATTTTGGAATTTAGATCATAGCTAGCTACTTCAATATGCTTATGCTGCCAAACACTAAGATTTGCATAACAGGAGTTTGATATATAACTGTAATGCAGCGACGGTCTGCATCTGACTAAACAAGGGAATCGGGTTGTTTTCGAGGAAGTGGTGGCGAAGCTGAGAGATGAAGGCGTGAGTGTTGAATCAATGGCAGCTGAACTCCCTCTATTTACAGATATCGATCCTAATAATCCTCTCAAGGCATTTGAGTAGTAAAAGAAGGATACAGTAAGAGCCTATCTATGCCTTTCTGTGGGGTTATTGTATGTTCACCATTAATAGCTTTGCTACTTCTGCTAGTTTATACATTTGGCTATGTAAAATTTATATCTGTTTTATGTGGACAAGTGTTAGGAGTTTTCCTTTTGTAATGGATAAATACTTGCATTGCTCTTGATTTGTATTAAATTAATTACAATTTTCTGTCTAAGTGAGTTTTATTTGATACTAAATACAAGTTTTACCTTCTAATTCAATCAGTTATAATTGTAACCACTTTTAGTTAAATTATAACCGATTTGTCTATATATAAAAAACTATGTTATCATTTGTATTTAAATTCCTTGAATACAAGTTATATTTGAAATTCTTTTGATTCAACCTTGGATACTCATGTCTTAAGCCATCTTCTATTTAATTTATGCAGCAGAAACACAAGACTTAACATTGGAGAGAGAATTCATGGAGCCTTGAATTCCAAAAAGGCATTTGATCCAACTTTTAGTAATTTTTTACTAATGAGTTATTAATTATTATACCACTTGGTCTTCAATAATATTATTTTATGTCAGTATCTCAAAATGAAACGTTATGGTTTGTAAAACAACCAATGCTCACAATTTTTTTTTTTTGGTGTTTGATTAAGCTCTTTTCGTCAACATAATTTTAAAATTTCACTTTCAACATATGCTAAATCCTCTTAGATTTGTATTATTGACAATTTGATTAATATTTAATAATGATGTCAGTATTAATTAAATCCGCCACTGTCAAATTAATTTTTTTTTCAACATTAATTATGCGCGTCACTTCCATCGTAGTGATGATAGTGGGCTTTGCTTTTCAATTGAATTCTTTTTTCCCTCTTAGGTCTGAAAAAATGAATCTTGCTTTTTTTGTTTTTCCATTGTTTTTAGGTTTTTACAGCGAAAACATATATGGAGTAGGCTTCAATGTTTAATTGTTTATCTAATATTTTTTCCCCACCATGGCCATATTTTAAGCGAGAAAAATCAAAATTTTACGTAGAATCGAAAAAATAAATTAAACGTGAAATCCAGTAAAATTAAAATTGTAAAATCGTATGACTTAATATAAATTATGTAAAATCGATTACCATTTAAAATCATAATATAAAAAAAATTTAAAAGTTAAATAGAGATCTTAACTTCCATAATTTTGAGTATCTAATAACAAAACTGTTTTTATATAAGAAAGAGAGGATATAAATTTACCCATTGAATCTACATAAATGATTATGATTAAATTTTGAAAAAAAAAATCATTCATTTGCAATTTTCTTGCTTGTTTCTTTCCAATAAAAAAAACGTGATTAATTTAGAAATTATTGTTTCAAAATTTAATTCAAACTATTTCAAAATTTAATACATCTTCTCATTTCTCAAATAATTTTTTTATTAGATACTTATTCGTCATGGGTACGTATATATATTTTATATAAATAACTGATTTAATAGTTAATTTTTTTAAATACATTGGTATATAAATAAAATTGAAGCAAAGTAAGTTAAACCCTTTTTTTTTATTTAATTGTCTGCTGCTTTCTATAAAAAGCTTTCTGCCTTTTAGAAGAGAGATGAAGTTCCAATATAATACTCTTTCCTTTAGATATATAGAGACCCACCCATCTCAAAGAATAATCTTGGCCTATACAAATACACTCATCTAGTCATCCATTTTTATTTAATATATGTTTACATATATATATATATATAGTTCATGATATAATGTCGTCAAAAAGGAAATTATTAAAGAAAAAAATCAGTATGATATAAATAAAGCACTTCTTCAAATAAAGAGTGACGCACACATAAGGCCATACATGCATGCACCTTAATTAATCCGCGTTCTTCTATCTTAATTATATGGCTGACTTTTAAATTTCATATGCTAATGTGGTTTCCACTGAGCCTCCTTCTCTTTAATCCAATATTACATATATAGAAGCTTGATTAAAATAAATAAAAGCATTCAATTATTATTTGGAACAAAAAAGAAGCTTAATTTTCCCCCTTTAAAAAGAAAGCTATATAAATAATTAAATATATAGATTAAGATCGGTCGTCTTATTGTGCATGTAGTGATCTCTTTCAGAAGTGATTTTTTAATTACTATTGCGTACGTGGCTGGGCATGATATGATTAAAGTTACGTTGAGGATAAGTCATAAGTGTTTAATTAAGTTATTAAATTAAATTCCTACGTAAAATTAAAGGAGATTAGATATATTCAAGTGCATGATCGAGATGAGATGGTTGGCTGGTTACGCGTGCAAATACATTACCTAAAATTGGTCATCATTTTTTTAATTGTATCCTCTTGAAGAGTTTACTTCTTTGTAAGCTTTTAATTTGGTCTTACTAGTGCTATTTTTTTTTTAAAAAAAATCTGAAATCCCACCACTGGTACAAAGAAATGAAGAATCCAATGCAATTTAAATTTATATTAGTTATTAATTTAATACTTTTTAATCAACCATTTAACATCTCAACATTATAGCTAATATATTTAACTACTGTATGTTATTTGTAGGGGAAAACAAATTATACTGACTAAGTGACTATATAGCATTGAATGCTATGTGTACACAAATTCAATTATAATTATTTTTGTATACATATATGTATTATTTAAATAATTTTTAATATATTTATATTTTAACATATATATTTTATATACTGACAATAAACAATATCTAACATTGTCAGCCTTAAACACTGTCAAATTAATAAGGGCAATATTCATTTGAAATTGAAATTACTCAACCTAATCTATATATTATTTTTAATTTATTAACTGAGAGAGAAGAGTTTGAGACGAATATTCTCTTTTCTCCAATAAATAAAGATTTTTATTTATTTAAATTAAAATTTCGTTCAACAATATAATATATGTTGTTTAATGATTATGGTAAAGTAGATATTTAATTTCGGTGAATGTTACGTTACCCTCTATTTTTTAGAGGGTAATTCACCCTCTCTAGTGTATTAGTTCATAATTAACTCAATAAATAATTTTTTTATGGTTGGAATGTATACCACTACTTATCTATCTTCTATTTTGCGTTTAATTTGATTTAAAATGACCATATAAAATGAAAAAACGATATATTATATCACTTGTTCTTTTTGTATGACAGGGGAGAACGAAAAAAAAAAAACTTTATATTATGTGCTCATCTCTTAAGAAAAAATACAAAATATCATAGAAAATTTTTATTTGAATAAGATTATATGTTAAATACTAAAAAAATTATTTATTAAGTAAATTATGAATCAATAAACTAGAGAAGGTAAATTACCCTCTCAAAAAGATAGAATACCATATGATTCACCTTTAATTTATGGTATTCAATAATTTTATCTACCCAACTAGCTAAGAACTAACTCAATAATTTGATCGCATTGACAATTTGAAATTAATTAAGAGATAGATAGAATTGTTTCTGTTTAAAAAATTATTAAATATACAAAACAAGATTCAAAACTCTTAATGGATTGACTAAGATACAACTGAGATAGCTAGAATAGGCACTATATATGGCCCAGTGACTATGACTCTATGAGGCGTATGTTTAATTAAACAAATATTTGACTTTGGAGTGATGAGTTGAAATCAGGTATAATCCATAGTCAGAAGAAATTTACACCATGGAGCTGAGCCAGCGTATGATATATATACTAGATGCATATGCATGCCCCATGGGATGAGTTTCAAGTCACATTCTCTCTATTATATTCAAATATATATTAATCAGAAACTACTACTGGTTTTCTGAGTGCTAAATCCACATTATATTGTGCTGATCAATGATCATGATGATGATGTACCATAAAAAACCTCCATATATATTTTTTTATAATTATTTGGAGTCTGGAGACTAGCTACCAAGATATATATATACACGTTTACCTTTAATTTCATAACACACAAGGAAATCCATTTGTGTCATCAGCTTCACTAATCACCACTTTCAACTATCAAAATTAAAATGTGCTGTCACACCGAATCTAATCTTTCTTCCTTTTTACATATGTGGATTATAGAGGAGACTATAATGAAGAAAAGATATAGTGTAAATATTTTTTATATATTTGTTTAATCTCTTTTTCAGATAGTTATTTACCTAGTTAATATAAAAAATAATTTTTTAAAATTTGTCACCAAAATAATGTAAAACTACTAATTTTATACTGATTTTGTATTAAAATTAATTTTTTTAAGAAAATATTTTATAGGGTTTAAGTATGTGTTGTTTTGTCTTATTAGTAAAATTATAAATTATTACTTGCTTGTAAAGTATTTGGATGAGTAAAAAGGCTTAAAAAATATGAGCCTTCATACACAAGTTAATGAGATGAAAAAGAAATTAAGAAATAGGTGCGGTAGGCCAGGATCGGAATGTTGGTGAAAAACTGAAAATTGTATATATTTTATATCCATGAAGGATCGATGGATAACTACTACATACAGATTATTTTGGTGAAATCTAGCAGAAAAATATGAGAAATTCCCAACGTTACTTCTGATCTTGCTCTTAAACCTAGCTAGAGATTATGAAGAACTTAGGCATTAGGTTATTGTTGTGAGCTTCCAAGTAAAATATAGAAATTAAATATTGTTGATGGAACTAATTAAATGTTATTGCTCAACCAAATAACCATGGAATAATAATTTTACTTACACACTAAAATCAGCCACTATATATTTATTTGTTATTAGATAAATATATATATGTGTAGTTTTATTATTTTTAATATATTTTATATTTTAATATGTATTATATATTAACAATAAATTATTTTAGTATTTAATTTTAATGTACAAATAACGTACATAATATGGAATGTATATAAACTCCAAACACGGCCATTGGTGAAACTTTGAATTAAAATTTGTCCTAGACTAACTAGACTAACTAAATTGTATAACGTGTAGTACACATTATAATTATCATGTTTATTTATACAAAGACATGATATGAATAAGTATGAAATTAAAAAAAGGCAAAGACGCGAGTAAAGTTGTTATGATAGAAAGACTGACATAGATAGATATGAAAGTTGAAGAATGGATATGAATAATGCTAGTGATGATGGGGATCGGGTCCCCCAGGGCTCAACCTGAGCTTGTCATAATACGATGATCCAGCTTCCCCAACGATTGAACGTCGTATGATGGTTGCTTTAGTCACATGTAGAGACCGAGCCTCACACCCTAAACTCATTATTAGAACGAATAACAAGCAAAAACACAAAGTGCACAACACAATAATTCTCCTCATCCTCGTCAATTTGGGGCAAAGAATTAGAATTTAGAGTTTAGGGTTTATAAATCTGCACAAACCACGGTATTTATAGTGAAGTTTCAAAACCAGCTGTTGCATGGTAGTCACAATGTTCGAAACTTAATTATTATAGTGCGGTTGAGTGTATCTGATGACACGATGGTTGATGATTAGAATGAGAATGGATCAGTCATGTGCCGCCCCATCAACAGTAGCTAGGAAGTGTATCGTAATTGAAATTTGCAAAAGAATTGAAAAAGAAGCTAATAAGCGTATTAATTATCTGATGTAATGATGGACCAATTGAGTTTTGTGGTTGATGTGTCAATATCGCTTTCCAGGGCCAACCACCATTCATTCATGGTCTTATTAGCTTCATCTGATATCTTAGATTTCATTTAATTTGCCTACCTCATCCTCATCAGCTATATAAAATTTTATGTAAATGTTACGTGTGGCATACAAGCAGTTTACGTTCTATTATCCATCCACTACTCCTTGTGATTCGTGAAAATTAAAGCTAGTGTTATTTACCTGAATCTACTAGTTATTATTGATGAAGCAAAGTGATTTTGTATGTAGTTATCCTTTTTGTTCACCTAATCATCTATCTACACCGCCGAATTATCCTAACCAAGTGCCTCCTACTTCTAGCTACTGCTACCATCTTTCCACCTCCCTAAATAATATCTTCTCGTAAAATAATTTCTTTATCTGTTATATATTTTGGACAACAAAATATTCTGACTAAAATTTAATCATCATATTAATTATTATATACATATATATTTATATTTCTTTCAACTAAATAATCAGCTACCAAAATAATTAAATTTTTAAAAATAAAAAATTTAAATTTATATAATAAATAAATAATTAAAATTATTTATAATAGTATAATAAAAAATCTTATGACGTGTCAAATGTATTTTTTATACGATTGATTAAGGGCTCATTTTTAGGACATGCACATCGCATGATTATTGTTTTCACAATTGCTTTTGGATATTTGTATGTATAAGTTATTAAATAATGCTACGGAACCAACGTTAGGGACCAATAGGGAGCCAATGAATGTAATTAGGAAAATAATGGGCGATAAAATAGAAAAGAGAAAATAAGAAAAAATGATATTGTCTTCTTATTGTCTTCCTAATATTAGCTATCAAGACTTTCTATTAACAAATTATAAACATATATATTTCAGGTAAAAAAAATATATTTGTTTGTAAAACATATTTTTTTTAAAAAATTATAATTATAAAACCAATAATAAAGACATCTTATATTACCCTAAAAAGTTTCCAATAATAAATTAAAAATATGTTAAATCAAAGACCCACTAAGAAAGGGATTCTAATAATATATAGTTTGGCTAATGGATAAGGCAGAATTGAATGAAATGAAATATATATATTTGATATGAAATGAAGACAAGTGGTTAGCCACACGTGCTCACAACCCATACACTCATATATGGGCACCCAAACTTAATTAAGCATGTTTATTTTGTGGTTTAGAGTAAATCAAACTCCACTCTAATTTGATCAAAGTATGAATAATATTATTTACTAAATGAACGCATCATCATGCACATGCAGCGCAATTTATCATTGTTTTGCATTCTTAAGGTGAGGAAATTTAAAGGTAAGGCAAACTTGTTAATCTTGAAAACATTTCTGTTGGAGTAATAATGTTTAGGAATGTTAATGACTTACTGTCCTGATTCAATTAAACTTAACAAAATACGTTGGTTTTACTTCTAACTTTAAAACACGTATGTACATGCATTGAATAAATCGTCTATATATAAAAAATATGCTGTCTTTTTTAAATATAGTTATATCTTAAAATCCAAAAAAAAAAAAATTAACAGAGTATTGATTTTTAAAGATATTATTTATACACTAAAATTATCTACTAAAATTAGCAATTATATATTTGTGTATAGATATATACGTTGTTTAAGTTGAGTTTGGTCCATAAAAAAAACTTATTTGAATGTGTATTTTATATTCACATATGTTTTATATGATTGAATAATTTTAGTAGTTGATGTTAATGTATACCTAATATAGTTGTATAGTTGAAATTTTATATGATTACTCAATTAAATTTATGCTTTTGAATGATTTTTATAATTAATTAATTTGAAAAATAATTACTTTTATCAATATATCAATGATATAGAATTAATTATCTGTGCAAAGAGATTTTTTATAAATACATAAAATTAAAATTATAGGGCAAATCACCTAGGTTTCCCTTCTCTCACATGCCTCATCCTCGGATCCGATATAAGTGTTGGACCGCCGTAAGGTGACAAAAAACCCTCAGGTATAGACGATGTGAAGGACATATCCTGCGTACGTTGAAGACATCGCTTATCTTGCACACATCATGCACGTTAGTGGCCTAGTTCACACGTGTATGTGCGCAACAAGCACCAACACGCATGCATGTAGAGCGCCTGGAAACTCCCACAGTGATATTTCCGCTCACGAAGAGATACTCGGTATGTCTCAAAGAGAGAATCCACCAGTCGGACTAATCTATGTGACCTCAAACTCAGAACTATGTCGATTAAACTGAGTCATTGCGAAGCTCCTTGCGTCCCTCATGTATGTTCTTCTCCATTGATCTCATGAGGGTCTGGGAAAACTTCTGCCCCACACCAATTTGTGCCTCAGCGTCCTGCCCCCTATGGACATATAACTCCGCCAACCTGCCGTAAGTGGACTTCACCAAAGCCGTCACAAGCAGATTCCGCGTACACTTCAACACGGAATTAATGCACTCTGAATTGTTGGTCGTCATGTGACCAAATCTGCGGTCAATGTCCATGTATTGGGCCTAGTGCTCTATATCATCTGCTCGGCCCACTCACACATCCTCAGATCAACTTCCCCTAACAGCCCAAACCAGTAAGTGAAGCCCATCTTGCTCTTCGCAGATATTGTATTCATGAGTAGCTTCTTCGCGTCGGTGTCTTTTATTTCTGAGAGTTCACAGCCACATGTCGCGCACAAAACCCTCGATATGCAGCAAGAGGCAACCATCCACCGTCAGATCCTCCAATGCGACCTTGATCCCTGTGTGCCTGTCACTTAACCCAAGTGTGCCTGGCTAGGGTGTCACATGTCGCCTCAGGTGAGATAAGAAAAACTTTATTTTATGACTTAGCGTTTTCCCCTTCAACCAAAGTAAAAGCAACAAGAATGATATTCAAGTTCCCATCCTCTCCGATTGCCAACAGGAGGTGACCACCATACTTCCCATATTGATGCGTTCCATCGATGCTGATCAAAGGCTTGCAGTGCTTGAAAGCCTCAACACACAGAGAAAAGGTCCAGAACATGCGATGAAAATACTCAACCGTGCCGGGCATGGTTAGCTGTACTCCTAAGGCCCATTTAGGCAACTCAGCCTATTCTTCCAAATCGCCATAAATAAGAGCAACGACCTACTCTTCTATGCTTTCCAAACTAATCTGTAACTCGGTATAAACCCCATAACTGGATTCAATGGCTTGCCAGAGTACCTTAATCGTAACTACCGCATCTGCTCGGACCAACGAAAATATGAAGTCACATATAATATGATAATCAAGCTGGCTATGATCACTGAAAATGTCTGTGGCCAGAGACAAGTGTGGGGACCATTATATCGCCTGACCTCCCAATGACCATTTTTGCGCTGATTTGTCACCCGAATCAACCAATTGCACCCATTTCCAAATTCCTTGCATTTATCGTGATACTTCTCATGTTCTGACTCCAACACCCTATACATGCACAACCCCACGATGGATACTATAATTCTTCAATGCCAGCAAAGCATCTTCCTTGCTCTGAAATGTCTGACCTATCTGAAATTCCCTTGTCACATTTGAACCATGCGAACCTTGCAGACCATGCACACCGGTGCCAGAATATCTATCAACAGGACCAACACCGAAACCTACCTCCAAATTTAGTGTCGAGAAATGAGTAGGATATTGTTGTAACTCGATAGCCCCTCCCGTGCTACAATAATGGTTTCCCCGTCTCCATCGCTGTCACCCTCTATCAAAGCGGGCTCCTCATCATAATCATTGCATCTCAAAGCCTCTTCAACCATCGGATTCGGATCTGCATGACAAATCTATGGAGATGGAGGTCGGAGCATTCCCGCCATTGCAACCGCAAGCTCGTCAAAAGAATGATTGTCACCCAAGTGACACGCATCATCATTGTCCTCTTGTAAATTGACATCAAAGGACGGAGATGCAACACGTTCTATTACCGGACTGTGCATGGGTAACGGAACATGCGTGCCCCCCGCATGAACTGGCTGTGGATGCAGGATGGATCCGCCTGAGCTCACCCCCACATCATCTGTCTCAATATACAACTTTGTGGTTTGTACCTCTAGGTACTGCTGGCGGCAATGAAACAAAACCTGAAGATCTTCGTCGCTCTCAATGCTAAGGCAATCATACTTGACACCGCTTGACACAACAACAACGAGGACTTTATAGTAAATGTGGCTAATTCTCTTTCTGGCATCTAAACCCATCTTGCATATTATACTCGTTTGCAAATCACTCTCAAAACAACTCTCCAACACAATTAACCCTTCCCATCTTTATATACACATTGTTGTTGGCCTAAAACCCTAAACCCTCCCACGTATTGCCATTTGCACATAATCTGTGGGAGCCCAGAACGGATTTTGTTTGGCATTCGTCACACGTAATTCGTGGCAGGATGACATAGATTATGTGCAAATCGTAATACATCTTACCCTACCATGAATTACATAAATTAAATTTAGCACAAATTGAACCCACTTTTTGATTTAGGAAATTTTGAACATTTTTTTTCCAACTTCTTTTATATGTAGGTAAATTGCTCTAAATTATATCCTTGACTAAAATTACAAATTATTTTATAACCACCATATTGCTCATGTAAGTATATTTCTTTGCACTTAAAAGCTTATATATAAGTTTTCTGTATACTTTGTGCTGAAATAATTGAACTTTTATTTGAAAAAAAAAAGAAAAAAAAATAGGGGATAAACCAAAAAGAACTTGTTTCTTATTGATTGGAGTTCATATAGTTAACATTGTTAACAACCACAAAACCATGCATTATGCTAGAGATCAGAGGATTGCAGCATGCACTTATTTAGATATATATATATCGAAAATGTTGATCATTCACTAATTAATGGTGCCTGGGGTCGGGGCCCATTGGACTGAGACGCTTCGGCCTATGATGATGAACATTCTCCATTAGTTTTACCCCTGATGAAATCACTACCAAAGCATCTAATGCAGAAGAATCATTATGGATTTCAGAAGAGGACGATGATGAAGAAGTCAGAGACCGAGGCTCAGAAACTAAAATTAAGCACAAGATCATCAATGTGCAAAACCACAACCTCAACATTATTATTATTCTTACTTAGATATAATTCGTAATAGAGAGGATGATGAATATGATGTTAGGCAGAGGCTACAAGGAAGAGAGATAAGCATATTTATAATAAGCAACAACTGTAATCACAATTAAAATGCTAAATAATATAAGTTGTCTTTATTGTAAAATTAAATATTGTACTTTTTATGGCACAGCAAAGTGCTTGGTAATGTAACACAAAATCCTCCAATAGAAGATGTTAATTTACTTGGTCATCATGCTTTTTGGAGGGACATATAAAAGGTTTTAGTTTTCTGATGAATTCTCTCCAATATCTGGTATGTAGCATGGGCAGGCTGGGTATAATAAATTGATCTCCGTGACCTAATTATTTATGTCGTATGCTTGAAAGCAAATTTGTTGGTTCTTTAATTAGTGTTTTAGGTCACTTGCTTTCATGGTCGATGGAGCACATTTATAGGCAAATAGTCAATATTCTATACTGCAATAAGTGCGAAAGTGCCACATATATATATATATATATATATATATATATATATATATATATATAT
>JASCZI010120834.1:263434-295081 GCA_036250425.1 Stylosanthes scabra
TTATTTATCAAATGAGCAAATATAATGTTTTTTTTCCCTTTCTCTTTGTATTGCTAGCTACCTGTCTGTTTTTTTATCTGATTTATCTTCTTGTGTTAATCTTCTCTCTTACATGTCCAAATCACTGGAGAATTCCGAGATGAAATGCTATCTTTTTAACAATATATAAGCGCAAGTCTATCTAACTTTTCCTCTAATTAAGCATTATCATTTCTGCCACAGGCGATTTATGTTCATCATTTTTCATCCATCACTTCGTTTCACATAACATAGTTAGTCTAATATATAGCACTGCGATATACACAAGTTTTATTGTTGTGATTCGATCGTCACCCTTTTAAGTTTTAACCCGATAATTCTTCCACAACCTATCCACTATAATGCCTATCTCATTTCTTTTTTTCTCCTATTCTTTATACCAAAGTTTTTTTTTTTTTTGTGACTTTTTATACCAAAGGTTAAATTCCAAGGTATATTATATATATCCAATTCCTTTATCTTTCGGTGCTAGTAGGTGTTTATTAATTTCGGTTTTGTTAGGTGTACACATAAACACATTGAAACACATTAATTTTTTCACTTGAGGGAGTGATTAATTAGGATGTGTTTATATATTTTATGTGTACACCAATATTAATTGTATTAATTTTATCCTTTATTCAATATTTTCTTTTTCAAAATTTTAAAAATTTAATTACATCAGTCAAATTTAAATTTATTGTTCTTTTTCCTTTTTCTCTCCTTACAATAAAAAAACCTTTTTAATTCAAAATTTAAAAAATATATTAAATATATCTACCACTATTTTATTTTAATATAAGAAGTTGATTAATTATTTTAAACTCCAAATCTTAAATCCTAATTTCTAAATCCTGAATTCTAAACTCTAGTTTAAAAAAATTAAACACTAATTTTTAAATCCTAAATCCTGAAAAAACCTAAATCCTGAAAAAAGAGAGAAAAAGATAGAAAGTTATAAAATTCAGTTTTAGATAAAAAAAAAAAAAAAAACTGCTAACTGAACATAATAATGATATTGTTATCAATTATTACATTTGAATTAGTTTTTATTATTATAATAATATTTTAAATTCAACGACTAAACTATGGAAGCAATCTAAAAGATATATAAAATTACTGTATTCACTATGTTAATTTTTTCTTTGTTATAGTATTCACTATTCACCACCTCTATACATTTCCTATGAATTTATTTATTTACATCCCAATAAATCACATTTTACTGTCGTCATCTTTACTTTTAATTGCCTTTTCTTTTACTGTTAAAAATACTATATAATATTTATATCAAAATAAAGAAAAAGTTTAGGGAGTCCATAATTTGTTAGCCAATAGATGGTCAATAAATTTTTTTTTTCTCTTTCCTCTTTTACTACCCACTATTTTTCTAATTAGGGCTCCCTAACATTGGCTCCCTAGCATTACTCGTTAATAATGTTAAACTATATTATCCTTTAAGGAAATACAAATATTGAGTCAAAATGAAGTATGCGGCTAGGAAATCAATGTTAGGGGATCAATATGGAGCTAATAAGTGTAATTAGTGAAATAGTGGATGGTAAAAGAGAAGAGAAAAAAGAAAAAAAAAATAATATTGGCTCTCTATTATCTCCTTAATATTGACTCCCATACTTTCTCTTAATCTAAACCTTCAAACCGGGCAAAGGGTTTACTTAGGGACAGGCCAACCCTTGAACACACCTACTATCTTTTGATAGCTATACACTTAAAGTATTAATCGTCGGAAAATAGGAATAGAGGTTGCTTGAGAGAATCCACTGCGTAGTATCCAATGAATTAATTATTGAATTTTTGGTCTAATGGATACTCTGATGCGAAAAGAAAAAAAAAAACACTTAACAATAATTGGGTTCATACTTAATACAAATTAAATTAAATTTTCGTGGTAATTTAACGTGGAGAAGGAAGCTCTCCGTTCTTCCAATAGTTCGTCAGAGATTTCTGAAAGGGATTTGCAATTTTAATACAGTTTCGAACATGTATTATTATATTTCTATTTTTAAATTATGTCATCATGCATGTGATCTTCCAACTTTATAAAAAAAATTTGTGGCCTTGCACTATATGATCATCCATAACGAGCCATATCCAAAACCTGATAAACCCTAGCTTGTAGATGCTATCCATTTTTTCAAAAATTAAAACCAAATCCTGGCACGCACGCAATAATGCTAAATCGCAGTATGATTTGTTAATGTTGGTCGGAATTGTATTAAAACACCGACAATTTCGTCCTACTCTCAAGGTATATGATGACGCAACTCGTGCATCCTATCCTTAACTATCATCTTCATTGAAGAATGGAAATTTACTTATATATGTAATATCCGTGGAGTAAATAAGATACATTGCTCATAGCATATCAACAGAAAATTCCACTTTCATGAGAGGATATCATTTTATATGGCCTTTACCTTATCCTAATTATATTTTTCGATACTACTAACCTTATCCTAATTAATTGTGCGTCACTATGTATATTCATTGCCTTATTGGCTGCATTTGTTGCTTTAATATTTTTATGCACACACTTAGCATTATCCTTATAACGCAAATTCGTTCATCCCCAGCCCATTGACTTTCATATCTTTGGTTGGGCATACTACATTGACAACCAGCGAAAATCAATGTTGTTCTCTTTTCGGTCTCACTAATAATATTCTACTACTTCAAAGATATATTTGATCGGTGCTTTAATATATAGTAGAATTATCATCTAAATAATCATTTGCATATTAACTTTAAAAATAGTAGTATAAACCAAAATGTTTAAAAAGTATCGACTAAATTTCCACCTATCATTTTTTTCTTAATGAGAGATTTAAGATTATCTTTTGAAGTGATAAAATATAAACGACAATACTACATGTACTATGTATACATCTATATTTTATTTATAATACAAAAGTTATAAATATCAACACAAAAATATTCACAAAACATATAAACTCAACATACGATAGTATAAAAATAGTTACGTATAATACATAAATAATATATTTCAACATATAAATTAAAATAAAATAAAAAATAAAAAATATATAAAGATATACAATTATACACGTAGATTAATTTTTATATAAATTTGTAGGAGAAAGAGATTCAAGGATGAAGTTAGAATAAGATACATGCATTAGAGTTTTGCCTCATTATTTATAGCTATTGATACTCTTTTATTAGGTCATTTGTGTGACTTTTAGATACAAATGGATGTTGGTTTGTAATACTTTTTTATATATTGATTAGGAACCAAAGACCCGAATTTGCAGGTACAATTTTTTTTTATCCAGAGTAAATCGTTATTATCCTTAACGTTTTGGGCAAGTCTTAAATATGTTCTAATGTTTAAAATGTTTTATTTATATCCCTAACGTTTTGAAATCGTATTAATCTTATTCCACCGTCAACTTTGTTATAATAAATTCTAATAATCTATTCTTTCAAATGAAAAATTAATTAATCAACAATTTTCTAGATGTAATATCTTTATCACAATCACAATTAAACAACTTAAAAAAATATAAGGTTTGGGTGAGTAAGAATAAACATTATGCGCTTTTTTTTTTTTTTAATCTTTGTGTTATGTTCGTACAATGTGACAAATAATAATAGTCATTAATGAGGTGAACATGTCACTTATAACATTTTGATATTGTAAACTAATATTTACATGTATGGTTTTGTAAGTGAGTTTTAGTATTGCTTGATGGTGGGACAAGATTGATACAATTTGAAAATATTAGAGATACAAATATAACGTTTTAAATATTAAAAATATCTTTAGGACTTACCTCAAATTATAAGAAAAAAATAATATTTTACCCTTTTTATTTAAAATATATGCAAAGAGTTCATATCTAAAAAGAAAAAGAAGGAGCCAAAATAAAGGTTTATTTAGATTCTAATTTAGTTTATCTTTTATTCTTAATAAATATTATAGAACCATTTATAAAATAGAATTAGTTTTTGGATAGTCAGATGTATCGACTTCATGTAAAATTGCTTGTTAAAAACACTCAAATGATTTGACATATTTAACCAAAATATAATCGAATTCACATGAAGTTAACTACACCCGTGTTTTCATCTTGAATTATTCGATAATTCAGCAATGTTAACAAAGCCACAGTAATATAACCAGAAATTTTTTTAATAGAAATTATGGTAATAATCGCATGAAATAGAAATAATAAGACACATTTTCTCATCCAAGTTCACTGATTTTGGAATATAATTCGTAACAAAAATTGTCTTTGTAACAATTTTATTATTTCATGATTTGACTTCTACCAAAGGCATCTCACGCCACCCTGCACAGAGGCAGAGTCTTTATTTTTCAAGTTATAAATCGCCTGATGAGTCATGAGTATCACACTACTAAAAGTCTAAAACTAATAGACTTAGTACACAAAAAAGTTGAGCAACTTCCTCCCATTTCCTCCGATGGAAACTGTTTTCAAGTGGTGGTGTGCATCTGGTCCCCCGGGACTCACTCTACGGAGATCGTAGTACTGCCTTCCCGTTGCATTATTCTTACTTCTTAACTCTACCTTTAAATAAACCTTAGCACTTTCATGCAATATGGTGCCATCTTTCTTGACAGTGTTAAGGAAGACAGGGATGTGAGATGAAAATGGATTATGATTCCTTAGAGGCCGAGCCTCAGACATGGTGAACGAAAACAACAGGAGCAAAGTGCAGAAACAGAAACAGGAACCAAGTCTCGCCATTCTCCACTCCTTCTTCAAGATTTCAAGAGATGGTTTTTGTTGAAGTTCAAGGATAGATGGAAGCATATATATAGAGGTACGATGGTGTAGATATAAGATACTGCCAGTAGTATTTTACAGGAATCCAAGTGGGAAGTGCAAGGTCAACAAAAAAATTGTCCGAGTGTGTCGTGCGATTCGTTTTTGTTTCTTTATGAGCACTTGAAAGCTTTTGTTGTCTTGTAGGTTAAATACAAACATACGGAAAGCTAATTGGATACATGGCTGAAAAGATTTATCTTGGAGTCTTATACGTAAAGGTTAAATTGTTGTATTCGATCCAATGTCAACTAGAAAATTTCAACTCGTTAGTGCCAATTTGTTGCCTTATGATTGTGTATCTGTGTCGTATGTGGAAATTAAAAAGTCAACAATAGCTAACATGAATCCTTGCTTTCTTGGTTATTTAGAATAGAGGATTAATCTTAGAGACTGAACAAAGTAATATATAGGAAACCTTACTCAAATCGTTATTTAAGAGTTATAAAAGCAAAAGCTAATTTGGTAACAAATTACCCACTGAATAGTGTAGATTATGAATAGTGTAGAACTAGGTGGTTTAGAATCTTCTTTTTCTTGAACAAGTTATCTTATAATCCCTAACTGTATTCTGTTTTATCCCAAGAACTCAGAGCCCTGCTACAATGGACTCGAGGCGGGCTCGACTGTTGACTTCTTTTCAGCATAAAAATCTCAAACGGATCGGAACGAAGTGATGTCTAATAACATGTTACACAACCCACAAAATCTCAGATCTTTTAAAATTTCTTTTTATGGAAATGGCAAAATTTAGTCCAGATATTCGGTCCTTAACTTCAAATGATGACTAATAACCTGACAAGTGTTATATTGCAGAAGAAACTTCACTGCAACCAAGAAGCTTTTGTAGATCTGTATGAATACTTACCTCCAAATGCAACATTTTGCTGCTGATCATGTTTGAATCCCCTTGGACATCAACTGGGAAGCAAATTGCTGAACCTTCAGAATGTTTACAAAAGTTAAGGAAAATATCCAGTTTAACTAACTGTGATAAAATAAATTAATTGACAAGTAGCAAATGACAGAAGTTAACAAAGGATATTTCTTCGTCATAAATGGGATGATTAAGCATTAGCAAGTTGTTATCGTTCACAATGGCTCGAACTAATAATTCTTTTGCTTCCTCGTGCTTCTTTCTCAGCATGTTACAAATCTGAAGAAAAAAAATACTCATTTAACAATTTTTTTCTCATTCAGTGTTCTAATTACAATGAATGCTCGAATGGAAATGTTTAATTCATTTCCACCAAATATGTTAACAGATATGAGTTGGAATCATTTTAACTTGCAAGTGTATGAATCTATCATTTTGTTTAGGAGCAAAAATAATTTGATTTGCTTACTGAAACACATGCAATGGATCTTTAAGAATAATAAATGGCCCTGATTAAAAGATGCATGTTTCCTAAAAAATTCTAGCATGTAAAAAATATAGTACATGCGATTTTTGTTAAGATGGCTAACAAATATTTCATGAACAATAGCCCATTTTCAATTTTTAGACAACCACCAAATTTTTGGGCAACCATAAGAGCGAATTTTGAATCACTCACATCTTCAAGTTCCTTCATACATGCTTCAGCCTTTCCAACATTGCTGTTATTTTCCATGAGTATGGAATCAGTTACTTCGATTTCTGTCACTTTAATCTCTGAGGGACTTTCAAGTCCAGAGCTTGGGTGATGACAGATTAAATTGGCTGGCTTACTCTGTACCTGATTTCAGTGTAAGTAAAACTAAGCATCAAAAGAAACTGGTATTGACACAGTCATGGTTAAATACATAGCTCCAAGTATCCTTACATTATATCATCCATCCTCAAATATATGAAAACAGACCATATAAAATTATGCCTAAAATGTACCTGCTCAGTAACTTCTTCCAAAGATTCCTTGGAGTTTCTGCAGTGAACCAGAACTATGTTACTTGTCTACTAGAAGAACCAATAAAATACAAGAAAAAAATCCTACCCCCTAAGGAAAAAAAAATATAAAACTATCAATTTGTTCATTTTGACCTGCTAGGAGACTGAGAGAGGCGCTTTAAGGGCCTCAGCGAGGTCATACGTGCTTCTAGACCCTGCAGAATTGCATCATTCGAAGAATTTCATTAAGGGAGTAACTTCTTCAACATATAAGGTTCAAAATCTTAATATTAGAAATTTAGAATACTGTAATCATGAACTTCTTTTGACAATTGACACTATTTGTCTTGAGTTTCTTTCCTTTGGAAAAAAAAAATTATTTGTTATGCCATTGGGCGAAGGGGAAGAACTATGCACCAAACATAGCAGACAATAGTAATCATAAGACATACCAAATTAATTAGAAAAAAGTAAGAGAATATAGTAAACAAATACATTGATGTGAAGGTTAAAAAGAAATCCAACATATAGCTTCTGGTATCAAATCATTCCAGGCATAATTCTTCTTTTAGCCGTTCAAAAGCAAAAAAAAAAAAGAAGGGTCCCACCTCAATAGTTTTCCTCTTCAAGGATGGTGTCAAAGGGTTTTGATTGCCACCGCTATCAGTAAGATGGTCATCTTTTGATGCTTTACTATCCTGAATCTCCAAACTTTGTTCAGAGATTACTGAGGAGTTTGCTTCTTTTTTGTCTAAATTAGCTGGTAGCACCCTGATAGCTTCAATGTTCCTGAGAAAACAAATAAATCCCATTCAAAGTCCCTTCATGACTTTGAAGGAAGCAGCAGATAGAAGAACTAAAAACACAGCATCAGACCTTAAAGTCTTCAAGCTAGAGAGAGGTGGAGTTATCCTGCAAGCTTTAACAGAAGCAAGTTTACTTCCATCTATGGAACTCGTCCTCGATTTCTGAGAAGATTCCATGGCTGACACTTGGGCGTGAGAATTTACAGACATCTGCATAGCATTTCTAGTTGTTTTCTCGGCTAAACAGGAAGGCTTAAGTTGAGAACTACAAAACACCACAGATGGAAGCAGCATATCATGCTCAACAATTCTGCAGGATGTCTTGAAAGTTCTAAGTAGAAAATTTAACTAAGCTTTATTTTCCCCAGCAACTAACATAGAGAAAATCAGGATAGTTAATACGTGGTCGAGAAAAGATCACGATATCATATAATTTCTAGAATTTTTGCTATACTACCAGCAAAGACAAAGTTACATCACAAAAGTAAAAGTAGCTCCTCACCTCAATATACTAACATCCTTAGCCGACGTTCTAGTTCCTGGTAATATAGCCTTGCTTTTATTTACCTCTTGGCGAAATAATTGCACAATTCCAGCTAATCTGCCTGCACTTGGTGTGACAGAAGTTGTTCCCTCCCTGTTCAATGATTCAGAAGTAATGATAACATTCACTCCTGGCATGTAGCAAACCTAATTTTTTCAAACAGAAAGTAAATACATGTATAACAGAAGTCAAGGAACATATATATCACCTCATATTGCAACCACTTTTAAGATCATCTTTGCTATTAAGCAATGTTGGTGCGTCTCTCGTTAGTTTGCTGGAAGCTGAGAGAGAATCACTTGCCAGTTTGCTACCAAAGCTTGTGGTATTTGATCTGAAGCCGTTCCCCATTTAAAGATATATAAGAAAAATGCTGAACATTTTAAGGATATATATAACAAATATAATTGCTTTAGCAAGCATAACGTACCGTGCCTGAGTTATGGATCTCAAGTTCATGTCACTATTTCTTTGGCAGCCAAAAGAAATACTCTTTGCCCCAGCTGTTGATGCAGGATTTTTTTTGGAGCTTTTATCCTCTGGCCTGCTGATTATATTTGACTGTGTGCCTCGGATTTCTTTGTCTTTCATCCGCATGGTTTTAGAATCTAGGGCTTTACTGTATCAAGTGTGTAAGAATTGTGAAAAACGCTGCATACCTATAAAGGCTATAACCACTATAATTCTATGTCCTTGTGAGTCCGATAGAGTAGGAGATTTACCAACTCAGCTAACAAAAGGAAAACAAATGAATGGGTATAGACATGATAGTTAAAATAATATAATCTCGACCTGCTTGTTGGAGCCAATTGATAGTCCAAATTTGAAATTTTCTTTTCCAAGATGTCATTGTCACATGAAATCTCCATTGAGGCATCACTTTTAGCAGTATCTTCAAGGCTCTTATCACTCTTTTCAGGTTGAGGGTCATTTGTTACACCTTGAGTACTGCTTCCTAGATTTTCTCCGACAGTATTATCTGACTCAGTGGTGTGTATATGGGATGAGTCCTCTAACTGGAAATCAACTCCATCATAATCCACATATTTTGCCTCATCATTAACCTTCGGTTTTTCACCTGAAACATTAACCTCCTCGGGGATAGTGTCCTGCTCTGGATCACTCTGGCCTACTAACTGGGGAGACTCTTTAGTGATAACTTGTACTGCCATTGATTCTGTTGACTTTGTCTTCTCAGACAAGTATTTTTCTTTATCCATTTCTTCTGTCTCTGCAATTTTATTTATATCTGAAGCTTGGTTCACAATTGGAACATCCAGGGAACCCAATGATGAAAATTTGGAAGTAGAACTATCTAGTCCAGAATCTGTATTCCCTCTGTTACAAACTGATGTCTCAATTTTCGATTTTTCCAGTCTCTCTGATGCCTGAGGTTTAATAGCCATGATATTAGTAGATGCATGAGCAATTTCGTCATTGCTAGCTTTAGGCATTTTAGCACCTCCATTGTCACTTTCTTCTGCTGTAACTACTTTCTCCCTAAGGTTCTTGTTGGAAGAAGCATCTCTTTTTGTTAAGCTTGGATTAAGATTGAAGTCGTCCAACCTATGCCAATACAAGACAGGTAAATATGATGATACATGTGAACCATCAAAACACACACTGCCATAACTGAATCCAACAATAACATTGTTCTATATTAAATGATTAGCCTTGAGTACTTTGCCACTTACTCGTTAAAATCAAAGCTGAAATTAAATGCATCTTCTTTTCCTGCTTTTTCACCACCAGAAGATTCCCCTTTTTTGTCCTTAGATTGGGTAGACTTTTTGGGTGTGCATGTAAAATCAAGGTCAGACATGTCCATCTTAAATGATGATATTTTTTGGAACTCACCGTCCAAATTAAAATTCATGTCCCTACAACAAGAGTATTTCTTATAAATAATTAGGTGCTACGAATTCACAATTGCATATATGTATATCTGTCTTTAGTGAAAGGAAAAATATAGTGGATTGTAACCATTGAAGTCACTATAGACCTGCAGAAAGATCAAAACAATGCACACTTTATTTATAATATCATATCAGCTTTCTCTAACATCTTATCAGTCAACTGAAACACTTAAAATGAAGGATGTTTCAGAATAAAACCAATAACAGCATCCTTTGACTTCATATTTCCCTTTGCCAAAGTCAAACTTTAAATTTAATAGGACTTACAGTTTGTCAAAGTCAAATGTCTTCTTCTTCCCTTTAGGAATAGAGTCAAAGTTGAAATCCATTGCATCGTCATCTGCCATTGACATGGTTTTCCATGAACTAAGAAATTCCTTTCCAATGTCTTCATCTGTGTTGGAAATGAAAAATGTATAATGATAAAAGAAAACTCATGTAACATAATATCTCTAAGAAACTTGCATTGACAATATAATAGATAAGATCCCTAATGAAATGCAAAAATTGCGTATGGAGACAGTGCGAACTGAAGTCCTATACATCAGAGACTATTATTGAATCTGCTGAACTCTATCTCATTTGTATATTCTAATGTGTTCACTTCATTTCCTTGGCTTCTGATCAAATGCAATGGTGATAGTTGTTGCAGTACTAATTTGTATATAGAAACCTGATATATATTTCTTGATTCGAAATGGAAAAATAAAAAGAATTGAATTCATTGAATTGATATGCTTCCCTAAATTTTATGAACTATCAACAAACACTAATTCTAATCACTAAACAGAGCTCATTAGTAAATATAACAAGTAAAAGTAATCAATTTCTAGATCATTCGTTCCATCCTCATATTCTAATATTGGTTTCAATTTCCATGAAGGGTACTAGGAAGAGCTCATTTATATTACCTAGCAATGAACCTTTATCTTTTGAATCCGCTGCTGATGATTCCTTGTTCTGTTCTGCCATTGCTTGAGGCTGGATAAAATTCTAAATTAGAAAAAAAAGGTAATAATGAACATGTTTGTCAAATCCAACAACCTTAATACAAAATGAAAGTCGTTAACTATCATAGACCAAATGGGAGGGAAAAAAAAAAGAGAACATCCAGATGGAAATATCTGGCCGATAAGGCAAGTGCCTCAGCCCTCAGCCCTCTAGTGATGGAAAAAAAAATTAGCTATTCACCAAACAAATTCAAATCATTACTTAAGTGATGTAAAAAAAAAAGCATAACAAATTAGCTATTCACTAAGCAAATACAAACCATTACTTAACGAACTAACTGTGAATAATAGACTAGAGAGAACAACAAATTAGGATATCCTAAACTTATTACGGACTTAGGACTAATAAAACAAAGAAAATAAAAATCGACTATTTCACCATATGAACCATATATCTTTGAACGTTGTCCATCACTCTTTTGGTTAATCCTCCCAAATTAGACATATTTTCTCCGATAAATCCTCAATTTTAAGTCTAGAGAGTTGACATTATAGAGAAAATGGCAATACAGAAAAGTCTAAGAGCACTTCCTTAGCAGCTAATAGTGAGATACCATTATACCGTAAACTACTGCATATAATACATTGAGAAATCAATTAACGATGGCGATCCATGCAAATTCTGACCAAAATTCAAATTGATTAGGCAGAGGCGCCAAAAGTCATGTAACTAGGAAACAATTTTCATCAAAATTTAGCGGTGAAAATAACCAAAGGAATTCAAAATTCGTCAAAAAGAGAAAGGAACTAGTAATAGCAATAAATCAAGCGCAACTGAATTTGTGATTAGCGAATCTACCGGCGTTAGCTTAACTCCACAGACACCAAAACTAACATCATTTATGGATATTGTAAATGGAAAACACGAAATTTGTGAGAATCGACGAGAGAGAGATCAATTAACAGCAGAAAATAAATGCGTAATTGACAGATCGAGGAAAGCTAGGGGACAGCGTAAATGGAAGCGGTAAGATACGAAACCTGTGAGAAGACAGAGATTTGCAATTTCTGTAACAGAATGAGAGTGAGGATTGGCAGCAAGAGAGAATTCTTTCTGTTGCTTGTGATGAAAAATAGAGACACGAGAAAATGTAGAAAGAAAATGAACACGATCACACGGGAAGCTCCAGACTCCAGAGTGTGAAGAGCGAAGAGGAAAAAAAAAGGGAACTGAACTGTTCGTTCAAATTAGCCTTAAATATGAACGGCTTTTAAGTCTTTGCTACGTTGAAGGCGGGAGAAAAAGTGGAGCAGAGGTAAAATAAATGGCACCAAAATAAATAACGAATTTATAAAGCCGGTACTGTAACTTATAACTTCTATTCCTTCTAGGTCTACCCTATTAACTTAAGGGGGACCCTCTTAATTTAAAGGGTAATTAGAGCGTTTTTTTTTTTCTAGAGCAATTAACGAAGATCTTGATCCAAAATCACAAAGGTTATGGATAATACATGATGAGAAACCAACTTGAGTTGTTTAAAATTTAAAGGATCCATGGCAACAACAACAAGTTCTTCAATGGAAAGAAGAATGTAATACATCTTGATGGACTTAGGGCCAACATATAATTTTAAGAAAATTATTGGTGTCTTCTAAAAGTAATAAAAAAAAATACATGCTAGAAAAATTAGGGAGAATAGGACACGGCCGCGCACCCAGCAACTCCAACTCCCCGCTTCCATTCAGTCCATTGTAGTCGTCCTTGTTCAGCCTATCATTGTCATTCACGTCCCACGGCCACCACCAAGCCTTCTTCCATTTCTTCTTCTCCACCCAGCCAACTTCACAAGTCACCACCAGTCCACCACAATTCGCAGTCTCGCAGCCTCACCAGTCACCACCGTCGATCTCTGAGATTCTCGCCTGCTAGCAGCTCGTTGCCGTCGCGTTGACAGTTGCTGCCGTGGTTCATTGCCAGCAGGTAACTCTAAATTACCATGGGCCATACATGTAATTTTTTAAATTCAAATTTTGAATAATTATTAATTCTGGTGCCAATTGGTAATATTTTAAATTTTACAAACATCTTTATATTATTTTCATATTTTGTATTGAAAGCATCCAAATTGGGAGTTATTAATTAATATTATTAGGAACTAAGAAGCCAAGGTTTTTGACCGGTTTGAGCTTAACGCAACTCAATAAGCTGCCGCTGCTTGGATCGTAAGGTTAGTTCATCACCCCCTTAATTCTCTTCAATCATGCCATGGAATTTGCCCAACGAAATCTATTAATTCACGTCAAGGCTCACTTTTTCGTCGCCGATAAAATCACTTTCCCCTTCGAACAAATTTTGCGCCTTGATGATCCACAATTGATTTCGCATATTCTCCAGTTGCTAGGTTGAATTCGAGAAGCCACTGGTTGTGATGATTCTGTCTCCTTACTGATCTTTGGAGATTTAATATTTGAATGCTGATTTTTCTTGTTTCTTTTAATCTATGATAATTCGTCTAACTCACAGCATTGGTGGCTTTGGTCTCCGTTATAGAATGGATGGACAGAATAAGAATCAAGCAAACAAGTACAGTATAATTGTTCCTACCTACAATGAACGGCTCAACATTGGTCTCATTGTTTACCTCATCTTCAAGCATCTTAAGTAAGTTCTCCATTATCTTCATGGCTCTTGCAATCTGCTTCTTTAGTTTTCTGTATTCCTATGGGTATAAATTTATAATCTGCTTCATTAATGTTGTATTTTGAGCTTGTTCATATGTGGATAAGGTAGACACAAAGTAGTCAATTTGTTGTTTCATGTGAAAATTTAAGAAAACCATCTTATATACCATGTTTATCTATCTTTATGGACACTGCTTTTCATTGCCCGATTTAGGGATGTTGATTTTGAAGTTATTGTTGTGGATGATGGGAGTCCGGATGGTACCCAGGATGTGGTAAAACAACTTCAGAAAGTTTATGGAGAAGATCGGATTGTAAGCTCTACGAGTTAAACGACTAGTTATCTTTGATTTATCCCCCTCTCCCCATTACCCATGTTTTTATCATTTAGAATAATTGGACTTATTCCTTTGGTTCCAGCTGTTAAGACCAAGACCTAAGAAGCTGGGTTTAGGTATGTACCTGATACTTTTGCGAAATGATTTTTATTGTATTGGCCTTTGATACAATTCATGTGCAGGAACTGCTTATATACATGGCATGAAGCATGCATCTGGAAATTTTGTTGTCATCATGGATGCTGATCTGTCACACCATGTAAGTTTTGCTGTTTACATGTAAATGACTGATTATGGTTTTTAATAGTGATTGAATTTGGAAATAAATATGAAAAATAAGAGAGAATAATTAGATGAACTTCATTTTTAGTTTAGAGAATTATTAGTGACAGAAATGTGATAACCTCCTCTTATTTATTTATTTTTCTTTGTCTGATCTGTTTAGTTCTTCTGCAGCCAAAATATTTGCCAAGATTCATTAGGTAAGGGAAGCTTCAATAATTCATTTCTCGCCTTCTTATTAACTTCCTGTGCCATCTTTATATGTATACCTGTTACCATTATCTCATGTTTTTCAGCAAGCAGATGGAAACAAGAGCAGATATAGTTACTGGTACTCGTTATGTTAAAGGTGGTGGTGTGCACGGATGGAATCTTATGCGCAAACTAACAAGCAGGGGAGCAAATGTTCTTGCTCAAACATTTTTATGGCCTGGTGTCTCAGATTTGACAGGATCATTTAGGTATTGATCTTGATAATTTGTATTAAATACATTGTTGACAGTAAGTTTCTCCCTTGGTTTCACGATCTGAAATTGATTTATTCTTGTTCTTGGTAGACTTTATAGGAAGTCTGTGCTTGAAGACATCATCAGTTCCTGTGTTAGTAAGGGATATGTCTTTCAAATGGAGATGATAGTAAGAGCATCCAGAAAAGGATATCATATTGAAGAGGTACAGTTACATAATGATGTTTATAATTTAGGGCAACCTAGTTGTTTTGTTGACTTTCATTAGTTCATAGCTCTTTATTTACATGTGTATTAGAGTTGATCATTTGCATACAACATGCATTTATGTGCTTTGGTTTGAGGCTATTAGTGCACTATATGTGCTAGTTCCCACTGTAGTTGTGCCTTTTATTTGGTCACCTTGTCAAATTTACCTAACCTACAAAAGTAGATAGGTCATGGTCTTCACTCTTTAGTCTTCAGTACCTATCCGTGAGATTTAGAACGATGTCAAATACATAAACAAATCATGAAAGAAACATTTTCTTATAGCATTGAATTGGCTGGACATTGGAATTGTTCTCAGGATTGGCTTTATTCTTTTCTATTGTTTTTTCTCTTTTTTATGAGTTATATTATTTGCTTGCCACTAGGCATAAACATGAAGGGTAGTTTAATACAGCGAAGTAAGCATTTAAAGTTTAGTTAAAACTATGATGCTACAAAATTTCTCAATTCAATTTGAACCTGACTTTAGTTTCATTTATGTACAGGTTCCAATCACATTTGTTGATAGAGTATTTGGAAGTTCAAAACTTGGTGGATCAGAGATTGTTGAATACCTGAAAGGTCTAGCATATCTTTTGGTGACAACATAAAAAGATAAATCATCCATATCTCACATTTTTGCAAAAAAGGAACTTTATAGAAACTTAGTTTAATGACATAAACTTCTTGGTAGAATCTTATCATTTGTTTTTCTAATTTGGTAGGAACCATTTGTATGGTTCCGTGTGTTTACAACCTTTTGTGGAATTTGGGATTTTCACCATCTTGTTCGGATTCTGCTGAAGTTTTGACTTACACTGAGCTTTTCTTGTAATGTTAACACACACTGTTATATTCACTTATCACTGGTAGTGTTTTTTATTTTCATGTTTATGGTGCAATATTGATTATGTGCAGACCACCAAGGACATCACAATTAAATTTATCCATAAGTCATTTTAGATGAGGCTCTAGACTTTAAAAACACTGAACAAAACATTAATCGCACAAATGAATTAAACAGAACATAATGATCATGAGCTATAATAATTCTATAACATATCAGCATGATATGCTCTCTGATATACATAAACCGTGTAAGTGCACTAGTGCAGCCTTCATCCCATTTTCTTTTTCTCTTTTGAAAAAGAGTCCAAAATAAACTATACCGTTTGAGAGACCATAGAAAATTACTGGAAAAAGTTCCAGTAGCCAATATTAGGGAGACAATAGGAAGTCAGTATATTTTTTCCTCTTTTAGGTAATCAATAATTTTCTAACCAACAAATCAGTCAATTAAAAATAGAATATCCGAAACTATTGTTTATAGAACATCCACAATGGAAGCTATAGAACATTCGAAATTTAAATCAAACTCAACCAACTTTATATTTTTTTAAAAACAGAACATCCAAAACTTAAAAACAGAACATTTGAAATATAAAGAAAATAGAACATCCAATTTAAATTATTGACTAATGTTAGCTGAAGTTTTATTGGTTACCTAGCATGATTGTTCTTTTTTTTTCTTTTATCACTCACTATTTTCTTAATTATACTTATTGGCTCCTATTGTTCTCCTAATTTTGATTCCATAGCATTAATCAACTAACTAAATATAAATATTACAATAATTCTATGTGAACAAGTGGTTTTGGTCAACCAAGTGCAACCAAATGATTTATTTTTATGCTAAATAGAAGACTATTTCGGTGTCAAATAGAACTTTATTTAAATGCACTTTTTATATTATTTGACATCGAAATAATATTCTATTTAGCATAGAAATAAATCACTTGATTGCACTTAGTTGGCCAAAACCACTTGTTCAAATAGCATTACTTGAACGGTTAAGGCTTTATAATCAATTTTTTTTTTTCAAACACACCACCTTACATATTTGATGAAAATAAAAGAAAAAGAATCTCTATACATTAGATCTTTACCATAACAATTCCCGCGTACTTATAGTGTATTAACAGGCACTCACTCTTTTATTTATTGTGTACAAAATTAATAAAAGTAAAATTAGTTAAAATATAAGTAGTTTATAATAATTTAATTAAAATCCTTACGCTTAAGTATTGGAAATAGAACAAAATATCTTTTTATAAATTATATTTAACAAAAAATATTTTAGAAAAGAAAACATTACACCAATTTTTTTCCTATATTCTGGTTGTATATTGCTAATAATAACAACAAATAAAATTAAAAAAAGAAAAAGAAAAAGGGAAAAGGCCAAAAAGGAGATACGGGCGGAATATTGAAAGTGGGAAATCCAGCACCCTCTGAGTCTCTGACCTCTTTCTTATCCTCAGCCACTCAGCCTCACCCCCCCATACACTCTGCTACTGCATACTCACTAATCATGGCGTCCATGCTCGGCACTTCCTCAATTGCACTCTTCCCTTCTCCTTCCAGATGCCAATCTTCCCCTTCCATTCACTCTTTCTCTCTAACCACAGGTACAATCCATCATTTTCGCTGTCTTATAGCCTATTTGGGAACACCCATTTCATATCTCTTGTTCTTTTGCGTCAAAGCTCTTAACTTTTATCTTCTTGTGGAGTTTCTACATGGAAATGGAAGGTGGGTGCTTGTTTCACTTGCAGCTACTCTGTAACTTGTTACTGATATTGGGTGGGTTTTGCCTTTGCAGGGCAGGTATTTGGCCGCAAGTTTTATGGAGGAATTGGATTTCATGCCATAATGGGAAGGCCTCAATTTTCAGTTGCTAGTGTTGCCACTGAAGTTAACTCTGTAGAACAGGTACATAGGGGATATTATTCTAGATTTGTATGTCAGGTTTTGAGTTCATAAACAGTGGAAGCATTGATCAAACTTATGGTTACACTTGATATGTAGTTGAAAGTTTATTACAAACAAGAAATATGGTCTTTGTAGCTTTTTTATTTTCTTTATCTGCATGTGCTTCCCAGTCCTCTGATCTTATCATGTTCAGGCTCAGAAGATTGCTTCTAAAGAGAGCCAGAGGCCGGTGTACCCATTTTCTGCTATAGTTGGACAGGATGAGATGAAGCTTTGCCTTCTCCTAAATGTGATTGATCCCAAGATTGGTGGTGTCATGATCATGGGGGATAGGGGAACCGGAAAATCCACAACAGTTAGGTCACTGGTTGATTTGCTTCCTGAGATCAAGGTTGTTGCTGGTGACCCATACAATTCAGATCCACAAGATCCAGAATTCATGGGCATTGAAGTGAGGGACCGGGTGCTGCAAGGAGAGCAACTCGAGGTCGTATACACCAAAATTAACATGGTTGATTTGCCATTGGGGGCTACAGAAGATAGAGTGTGTGGGACAATTGACATTGAGAAAGCATTAACTGAGGGTGTGAAGGCATTTGAGCCTGGCCTACTGGCTAAAGCCAACAGGGGAATCTTATATGTTGATGAAGTTAACCTTTTGGATGATCACTTGGTGGATGTCTTGTTGGATTCCGCCGCATCAGGTTGGAACACCGTGGAGAGAGAGGGTATTTCAATCTCACATCCAGCTCGGTTCATACTCATTGGTTCAGGCAACCCTGAAGAAGGTGAGCTCCGGCCGCAACTGCTTGACAGGTTTGGAATGCATGCTCAAGTCGGGACTGTGAGGGACGCTGAGCTAAGAGTGAAGATCGTGGAGGAGAGGGCTAGATTCGACAAGAATCCAAAGGAGTTCCGAGATTCCTACAAAGCTGAGCAAGATAAGCTCCAGCAACAAATTGCCTTGGCAAGGAGTTCCCTCCCATCTGTTCAAATCGATCAGGATCTCAAGGTGAAGATCTCCAAGGTTTGTGCTGACTTGAATGTGGATGGATTAAGAGGAGACATAGTAACCAATAGGGCTGCAAAAGCTCTTGCTGCTTTGAAGGGAAGAGACAAGGTAAGTGCAGAGGATATTGCTACTGTCATCCCTAACTGCTTGAGGCACCGGCTTAGAAAGGATCCCTTGGAATCCATAGACTCAGGTTTACTTGTTATTGAGAAATTTTACGAAGTCTTTAGCTGATTGTGAAATAATAACATATAAACATATCTGCCTTATCATCTTAAGTGGCATTAATTAAAGATATTATCACTCCACTATTTACATTTTAACCTGTTTACCGGTGGCACTCGTGTATAGACAAATCCCAGGCCTCTTGCAAACTGTTGTGTTTGGAGTTTGGACTTTACATCAATATAAGAATCGTGCTTACTTATTTTTATGAATTGCATTTAGTCAGTGTAGGATGGTACATGGCATGCGGCTCCTTCTTACAATAACAAATAACAAGTAACAACTAAGCCTAATTATCTTGTAACCTATAAATTCAAGTTCAACAGAAATAACCATCAATCTAGAGTCTAGACACATCAATATTACTTTCCTTATCAATGGTGTAATCAGGAATTGGATCAGAATCAGACAAACATGAGTAAAGAATCAGACAAACATGAGTAAGACTCTCATGAATCCTAGAGATGACAACAAACGAAGAGCAATATCCAGAGATGCTTCAAGGATTTGTCGATACCCGCTCCTTCTTAAGCGGTCTCGAAACCCTTCAACTTCTTCGTAGCGCTCCGTAAGCAGGGAGATGAATTGCAAGAGATGGGGGCACTACTACCCTTTTCCTTTCTTTCAGTAAATATAAAACAGCTTCCTTTGATTCAAGAAATTTATAGCTGTGATTAAATAAATATTATTGTAGGCGGAACAAATATTAATGACAAGTTACAGTAGATATTGAACTCAACGCATCACAGTATCCTTAGTTAAAACCTTTGGAACTTTGAATTTAGGATTCTGCTCTCTGAAAGCTGGTTCCCTTTTGTACACAACTGAAGCAGCCCTAATCAATATACCAGCAGTTAAACCCCATATGAGGTAGTTTTTATGCTCGGTTTCATAGTTGAAGTAATGAATAAGATACTTCTCTCCCATCCACTCCCTCTCCTCCTGATTCCGATTTTCATCCTGATTCAAGCAACAGCATAAGAAACCTCTTAAAGGAATATCAATAATTTAGAAGACACATAGAGAAAGAAAACAAGTGAACCTTCAGAAACATTTCTAGTGGGGCATCAAATACTGCTTCCACTTCTGCAGGATTTAAAACTGGTTTGAATGCTTTCTTGTCATTAAGTATGCCAATGACTGGAACCACTCTGAGGAGGTGCTACAAAAGAAACATGATAGGGAGCTGCTGGTAAATTTCAAATCAGATAATTATAATCTGAAGAAGATGTGATTTACCCTAACAGCTAGCGATTATACTAACTAGTGAAATGAATCATGTATAGAAATTGAGGACCCTCTAGCATATCATTTATAGATTTCAGTTTCCAGAAATAACGAGTGAATTGGAACTGATTCATAACAAAGGAGATGTATCTCATTAGAGTTACACAGACATCAATAGATTATGAAGCAATTAGTGTATGTTTATAAGACAATAATCACATTAACGTTAATTAACAATTAGTATTTTTACTGGAAAATGGAAATCATGATTGAAAAAGGATGCTTCAAAATGCCACAAGCATGTAGCTGCATAATCAAAATAACTTAAGAAGAGTTTCACCAATCGGTGACCAGAGCAAACCCAAAATCAACATTCTTCTACAGCTAAAATCCTAATCACTGGAGAATACACAGTTTTGCTTTAAAACACATTCATGCCGGGGAGAGGTATATCGAATTATCCAAGTATCTAACAAATAAAATAGGGAAAAAAAAAATACCTTAGACAAGAATGGTTCAAGAACAGTGACAACATTGACAAGTTCAGGATCCAACCCAATTTCCTCCTTTGCCTCTCTCTTTGCAGTGTCCCCATCATCCTTATCCCCTTCCTCTGCTTTCCCACCTGGTAAAGCCACTTCACCTGAACAAAGGCATCTTCAAAATTATACTTTTGATGCACAATTATCCAATTCAATCTTGTATTACATAACTACACATGATATGATGATCAGCATAACAAAAATTGAAAATTGATGTCTTTGATGCAATTCATCAAACAATTGAGGAGCAAGAAGAGAAGAGCTTCACCTACCAGAGTGAGTGGAGAGCTTAGAAGAGCGCTTAGTGAGTATAACCCTAAGATCACCGGCATCCCCTTCAAAGAGGCAGATCAAAACAGCAGCTCTCTTGGGTCTAAACTTATCAGGGTTCTGAGGCACTGGAGTGGCCGATTCAGGAAAACCCACTTGGGAAACAACCTTACCGCTCCCACTCTCTTCTTCATTGCTGTGTTCCTCAATGTCCTCCGTAAAAGGCGGCGGCTTGTAGAACCGGAGCTGCTGCGCCAACTCCCGGAGCCTCTGGGATCCTCCTCCGTGGAAGTTGTAAGAAGAAGAAGAAGAAGAAGAATCCATGAATTTGGAGAGAGAGGCTCTGGGTATTAATAACGATGTTGACGATAACACTCTCAGAATGGAAACCATGTGTGCGCTATACCTTATGCTATACTACCATAGTATTTCAATTAACCCTTTTTATTTCGATTCATTTTTTAAATTTGAATAATTGTTATGGTGGTTGAGTTTAGGCACTTCTTCTTCTTCTTCATTAATAACAGAATTAGCAGAAGAATTTTTCTTGGTTAGCCTCTCATTTGTCTAATAAGTCAATCATTAATTAGATAATTAAATTTATTGGTGTGCACTAGGGTTAGGGTATCACCAAATTTCTCGAGTACTATAAAGACAAGGTAGACGACCTCCCAAGTAAACAAGCTTCATTCGCATCTCCCAAGAAAGAATTGAATCCGAAAGAGATGGTTAAGAAGTATAGATCTTGTACATTTGTATTAACTTGCGTTGGTTAAATAAATAAATAAATCAAGGATTGAACTAATAACGCTACAGAATCAAAGTTAGAGGACCAATAGGGAACTGATGAGTGTAATTAGAAAAATAAAAAAAAAATGATATTGACTTTCTCTTCCTAATATTGGCTAAGACTTTTCCTAACCTCTCGATTAAAATTTATTGAATAAATTATTGACATAAAAAATTAAAATAATACAATAATAGTGTCATAACTGGTCAATGGATATTTGGTGGAAAGCGTATAAATCCAAGTAATCATTGGCATAAAATATGAAAACCTGTGGCCCATTTGCTAAAGGAAATTATTCATGTCATAAGCTTGATACTACAGTTTGAGTGTCTATATTTAAGTAAATTAGCTTTTCTTTTTAAGAAGACAAGTTTGTTGGTTTTCTAATTTTGTGAATATTCCATGAATTTAGAACATTGAAAGGGATATAACAAAGAGTTTGCAATAAAGTTGAATTAGAAAAATATCAAATAAATAGTAGTATTATACAATGTGTTATTAGTAGTGTTATACAATAGGCTTGATGATGATAAGTCCATACTATCACTGCTTTCCTTCATGCACTACCATTTTCTGTGTGGTTGGGTAAGATAATCTCCTAGCTTTTGTAGACCCTTTTGCATGAGTGCCTTTTACATTAGCTGAAGGAGCTTTAACTGAAACTTGTTCATTTGGTGTCAATGTGTTCTTATCTTTCTCACATGTGCTTGAGTACTTGTTTGAGCTTTCACAGGAGTGCAGGACTAATGGTTAGGTTGGAGACGCGGCTTTCCCACGGCCGAGCCGCAATCCACCGCTCCTTCCAACTCCAACCCCAATTAGTTTTGCAGAGTTCATAACTTCCTAGTGCTTGACTCTGACTAGAGTTGGCCCTCCACTGTGAATTAATTTTTAGTTGTGTTAGGAAAATAAAGAAGATCATGCTCATCAGATGAGAATCATTTTCTGAGATTAACCTACTACCTGATGAGAAAAGGCATAAGCCATGGCTCTTTCCCTCTTAATTGCTGCTTCTTCTCTCTGATATAGCCTTGCAATGATTTCTTCCATGGTTTCAGGACCTCCACTCCAATCCACCTATGATTTGTTCTAAACTTTAGGCTATTGAAGCATTAGTTTGAAAGGGGGAAATGTTCTGTAACACTTATCTGTGAAAACCTTTTAGCTTTACAAGCTAGCATACCACAATGTATGGGAAGGTTACCTCCAAATCATGGAGCTTTGCCTCAAGCTTTAGCTGAGAATCTAGTTTCTTCTGCCTGATCCTGCCTTCTGTCACCATACAGATTCGGTGAGCTCTAATATCTGCCTGTATCTTACTCCATGAATGAAGATATTTTATGGCTGTACTAGCTTGTTTTCTATCAGAGTGACCTTCTGTCAGAATCTTTAGTTTCGCCAATCTTTTTAAGCGGCCTAAAGTTTTTCTAGCCTATAGAATTTGAATAATGTCGTCTTGGTAAAACGAAAACAAAGTAGAAGGCTTTAAGAAAGATCTGTATCCAAATGCTAAGCATGTTATCAACAGTTGAATAACAAAATATGAAATCAGAAGCATGCTTGAAAGGGAGGTGCTAAATCAGTGATCTTGAATCAATTACTCTGTAATCTAAGAACTTTGGTTAGCAGAAGTATCAATTTGACATACCTTGTATGCCCGGAATGCCATCTGTATTCTTGTTGCAGCAATAGTTTCAAGTGGTACCTCAGACGACACAAGATTTTCGCTTGTAGTACTAGTTCCATTTTGTAAATCACTATACTCTCCTTTTGTATTATTCTTTATCTTCAATGAAGCTAAAGATCCCTATATCATATGAAGTAGATTTCATATCATTGTAATTAAGGACTTGATTAAGATTAGTACTTAGATAAAAGTAAGTTAGTAATAAGATGCAAGATACAACCTTACCAAATAAATGAACTTCAAATCACTCTAAAGACATGATTATGATTTCCAGGGAAAATGAACAATAGTGGCTAGGATGAGTATCAATGAAGGTAAAACTGACAAAAAGAAAAGTGTGCTGTACCTTTGATTTCTTTGATCTGCTTTGATTTGATTTTCTTAATCGAAGTATTGTCATAAACCAATGGCCTGAACCCATGCTTGATGTCAAGTAACTTATTTCAAATGGACATATAACCCTGGGAGTGATTTTTAGTTGAATATAATATCCATATTCCATAGTATAACATTACAGAAATGGAGATATTCTTCTCTATCAAAATTACAGTTATCTACTTCCAGAAGTATGAAACCAAATACATGTTGATCCAACAAAGATGAAACCGGTAGGAATGACTTACCAAGAAGTGGAAAGTGTCCAAGGCAAGGGACACAGGACCCTTTTCCACTTTCACTTGAGATATCTAGGATTTCTGATTGGAAAAAAGAAGTGTGGGACAACAATCAGTAACAAATACAGAAGTAACTAGCAAGGAAAGCTCAAAAAAGAAAAGAGAAATAGAGATTTAGCAATTTAGGGTGAGAAGAAATTGTGAGTGGTGTAGAATATGGGATGCCATGACCCCAACACCACCTTTGATTTGTTGACATCATGATGTACAAGGAGAAAAAAGGAGAGAAAACAAGAGTGCATAGACACACTCACACACACTCTCTCAATCACTGGAGCGACCAGCCATTTATGCAGAAGATTGGTGTGCATGTTTAGTCTCATAAACGTAACATATACTTATATATGACACTGTTGGTTTGAAAACATTCAGTGAACTTGCCTTATGCATAGTTAAAAAGGAGTTGGTCCCGGCGAGGCTCGAACTCGCGACCTTCGGCTCATAAGACCAACGCTCTAACCAACTGAGCTACGGGACCATACATATATATAATTCTTATATTTTGATATTTGATGCAAGTAAAATTCCTTTATAGTATTAAATGATCTCTCTTTTCATATGCTATTTTTTTCCTTCAAGTATAGTATTTTATTAAACCTATAAACCTGTCCTAGAGAGAATATTTCAAAAAAATGAAATGCAATTTTTCTGTGCTAATACTTATATTTTTCTATGTTGTTAGATTGTATGTACGGATGTGTACAATGGTACATATAGAGTAATTCATATTTAATTTAATAATCTGAATTAAGCACCCACATTAATATGAAGCAAAATATAACTATCTCATCAATCACTTTCATCATCATCAGATTACAAGTATATATATTGCCATAGCTCCATTTAGGTTGCTCCGTAATCCACCTCAAACATAGACTTAGAGACTCAGAAGAAATCTCATTCATTCTAGAAATTAAACACATCAACTAACAACTTTACTGGTTTTGCGTTCTAAAGTAGAAACATTGGTTTTCCATGGAAAATAAGTGAAGGCTACTGTAGTTCATATGCATTCTCTTTCTATAAAAAGATCCGAGTTCAAGTCTCACTTAAGACATAAAAAAATAATGAAAGGGATTAATTAAGTCGAGGACTTAATTAAGTATATGATAACTACTAACTAAGGTTACAACTATGGTTCCTTAACATTTGGCCTTTATTTAATTTTCGTGTTACTCTTCGAAAATACGTGGTAGAATGGAGGAAATTAGTATGGCCTTTCCCTTCTTGTCTTCTTGACTTAGCTTGCATAAATATTATGTATGACAACGTAAAATTATTAGAATCAGTCAAAATACATTTATTAGAGACTCAGCCATAGCATATAATAATATAAAGTTTTAATCAATATCAGAATACTGTTTCATGGGTGAAGTATATTTTTTTTTTACTGGACTAAGTCTTAAAAATATCTCTAATATTTAAAATGTTCTATTTATATTTCTAATATTTTGGAATAAGTTAAATATTAGATTGGCCCTGAAATTTGGGGCTACGGTCAAATTAGTCCCCAAAATTTAAATGTTAATAAATTGGTCCCCTATTTTTACGAATATGACTCACATTGGACCTTTTAAGGTTGTCCGTAAGAAAAACGTTGATTTAGCAGTTAATTGTGTACGTTAAACTCTAATAAAATGACGTCGTGATATGTTCATGTCAACAAAGTACCAAAATGACGTCATTTGAGAGTAAAATAAGTTAAAATTTATCTTTCATTGCGTTGTGTGAGAGAGATTTTAATTTCCTTTGGCCTTAAACGATGTCATTTTGGCACTATAATGGCGCCAACAGATCACGACATCGTGTTATTAGAGTTCATCATGAACAATTAGCGGCTACATCAACATTTTTTTGACGAATAACTTTAAAAGGGCCAATATGAGTCACAATTATAAAAGTGAGGGACCAATTTGATAACATTTAAATTTCGGGGGCCAATTTGATTGTAGTCCCAAATTTCAGGGGCCAATTTGATATTTAACTCTTCGAATTGTATCAATTTTGTCTCGCCGTCAAGCAATACTAAAAATTACTAATAAAACCATACACGTAGATGTTAATTTACACGTATCCATTATTATTTCTCACATTGTACGAACATAAAACGAAGGTTAAAAGAAGAAAAACGCATACCGTTTATTCTTCCTCATCCAAATCTTACAATTTTTTAATTGTTCAAGTATGAGTGTGGTAATGATTACATCTAGAAAACTGTTGGTTAATTAATTTTGGATTTGGAAGGGTAGATTACTGTTCCGGATATTGGGCTCGCCTAGCCCAAATCCATAGCGAACCTCTCTTACGTCGGTCCAAAGCCGACGGACGGCCCGAATCATCGGCCCAAAACCGCCAAACGGCCCCAAATCCTATCCGGACCCAAAATGGGCCCAAATCCTCACGAGATCCGATCATATCCACATCGATCTCGTACAGATTTATCCCTAAATAATAAGAACCATCATAAAGAGGAGATCAGCTCTCCTCCAGGTACGTTTTCTAAACCCTACCCAATTGCTTTGTATACGAAGGCTCCCAAATCCTTATTTGGCGACTCTTCCTCTACACGCTATCACTCACTCACATTAACTTCCAACCTTCTTCTTGGCACATCCGGTCACTCCGGAAGTCCCAAAACTCATTTACTAAGATTTATTCTAATAAAATTGATGGTGAAACAAAATTAATACGATTTCAAAACATTGGAGAAAATGTTAGGGACATTTTTAGAACATACCTCAAACATTAGAAACAAAAATGATACTTTAATTTTATTTATTTTACAGAGTGGATCTTGCTAGAATTAATATTCGTTGTTGTCAAACATACGTAAAATTTCTTTTTAAGAAAATAAAAGCCATCATCAATGGCTGAAAAAATGCCAATAAAAATTACCACCATTTATTCCATTATTAATGAAATGAAGACAAAGATATTGAAGTTTCTTGCTTATGAAAGAAGATCACCACCAAGTTTCGAAGTCATTAGCATAAATCATAATTTTGTTACCTGAATTGATCTTTTTGGTTAATCATATATCATGACTTGATTTAAATTTTATGTTTTAGTATTGAAATATAAAAATATTTGAACACAACCCAATATTTATAACATAAATCATAATTTTGTTACGTGAATTAAGCACAATTATATTTTCACGATTAGTTACGCATAACACATAAAAATTAAACCTCCGCATAAAAATAAAAATGGTTTCGCTATCTACATATTCTTTTGGTAAACACCAATTTAACATCCGTATAAAATACAGTCATTAATGTGTTAACTGGCTTTTCACTTTTTGTGGTCCACTTATAAAAATCGTATTTTTATACGGGTGTAAAAGTGGTGTCTATAAAAAAGATGTATTGATAGCATTATTCAAATAAAAATAAAAATGATTGAATGTGCTTAAATGGTAAAAAAACTTGTGTTTCAGTTATCTTTTATTAAATAAAAACTGAAATAAACACACAACACCTTTTTTTTTTGTTTTAATGAAACAATTGGTTGGCCTTTAATTTCAATTTGTGACGTGAGTGTCTCATTAGTCCAGGCGTGTTTTTTCTTGGAAGGTGCTGATGTTAATTATGTTGAACTGCTTAAAAAATTCAATCAAGAATTTCCACTCACCTTCCAATTTATATATGATCTTCCATTCAAATCATGCTGTCTCAGTTTTTCTTGGTTTGTTCTCTTGTTACACTACATACTCTAACTTAGTTTTAAACTTTTAATACTTGCAGCATATTTGTGGACTCTGTCCAAAATCAAGTAAGATAAGATTTAAAACTCGTTTCATATTTTTTGCCCTCTATATTAAGATGATGATATAATACTACTTGACAATTGACACCAATTACAATTTTTCCATATATATATATGATATGGGGATATAAGAAAGAAAAGAAATGGTTAAATAAAATATCATTTCTATATATAATCTATAAAAAAAAAAACATTATTTTTTAATTTTTTAAAAACTTAAACAGAAGATATCTTGACTAAGTTACAAGTTACTTGTCATTTTAATCAATTCAACTTTTATTACTTTGTACACATTTAATAAATAAAAAAATATATTAATAATAAGCACATTAATACCTATTCATATACTAATTAAAATAAGAAAAAATAGAAAACTAACAATTTTCAGCCAAGAAAATAACTAACCATTCACAAGATACATATCACAAACTAGAAATAATATAAAAAAAAACCCAAAAATAAAAAAATCTAGTAAATTATAAAAAAAAAATGTAGTGGTTGTCAGAAAGTACTAATTTAATATTTGCATGAAAGCATTCGGCTAATTTCGTTTACGCTTTCTGCAATGTCTCCTTATCATATTGAAAAGGAAAAGGATTATTCATCCGTACGTTTGAATTTGTGTTTTAAGACACTTGTATTAAGCTATTCTAAAATCAGTAACTTGTTAAATTGAGAAAGTAAATATTCATTTAGAGTAATGCTATGGAACCAAAGTTAGAGGATCAATAGGGAGTTAATGAATGTAATTAGGAAAATAATGAGTGGTAAAATGAGAAAGAGAAAAGAAAAAAAATGATATTGACTTCTTATTTTCTTCTTAATATTTTTTATCAAGACTTTTTCATTCATTTATTATTCAAATAAAACAGTGAGACCGACATATAATGAAAATTTTAGGTGTCCTCTTTGATATGTATATAAAAGTGTACAAAAATATAAAAATGTAATGATAATTATTAATTTTTAATGCATATGCACATAAAAAAAAATATGTCAGATAAAATTAATAATCAGATCTAACGTATATGTAATATAGAATTCACCAAATTTTAAAGCAAATGGTGATTAACTCCTCACTCAGTTTACCAATCTCCTTAGTTCACATTTTTTTTTGTTTGGGTTGACCTTCAAGAACAGGTAGAAACCTTCAACATTTATCCGAACTGGTTGAAACCTTCAAGATTTTTGAATCTTAAACCGACCTTTTGTGCTTCCTACTAGAAGTTAAAGCCTTCTCTTAAGATCACATATGAATTCTGATACTTTTGTTTCCTTCTTAAGTATAGTAACCATTATTATTCAACAAACCGAAATATTTGACCAAGTCCAAGATCCCAAGCTCCAGAATCATTGGTATCCAATCATTTTTCCATTTCCTATCTTTCTTTCCTCCAAAGTTTAGTGTTACATATATATAGCATACAGCATGTACTTAAGCTTCATTCACAAGCACTACTGTAGCTCAATAATGAATTTCCATTCAAATCGTTCTCAAGCACTTGCAAGAAGAAGTTGTTGTCTCTACTTCTATGTACTCATCTCTTTTCTTCTCCAAGTTGAGGCTACTACCGATGGAGACAACAAAGTCATATCTATAGGTGCCATCATCGATGTTAACTCGCGTATTGGGAAAGAACAGCTAGTAGCCATGGACATTGTAGCTCAAAGTTACAATTATAACACTTCAAAGACCTACAATCTGGCTCTTCATTTTCAGAACTCCAACAATGATCCCTTAAAAGCCACTTCCATTGGTTAGTACTCAGTAGTAACAAACAGAAATTATTGAAACAGAACAAAGAAAATTGTGTTTTTGTCCCCCAATTTTTTAGTGGGTAAAAAACAGAAAAAAAACTTGATTCAAAGAGAGAAACATTTTGCCTGTGTCTGTTTCTGTTTCTGTTTTCTGTTTCATTACCAAATGGAGCCTAAGAAAAAAGAATAGGTTTGACAAGCCTTTTGTTTGTGCATGACCCTATTTTAATTTCTTGCAGCTGAAGATATGATTAAAAATCAGAAAGTGGAAGTGATTGTAGGAATGCAAACTTGGACAGAAGCAGCTTTGGTAGCTGAATTAGGAAGCCAGGCTCAAGTTCCTGTCATATCCTTTGCAGCACCTACCGTTACCCCACCATTGATGGCGAATCAATGGCCTTTTTTGGTGAGACTAGATAACAATGGCACTGCATATTCAAAGTGCATAGCAGATATAGTGCATGCTTATGGCTGGCAAAGAGTAGTAGCCATTTATGAAGATGATGGCTATGGTGGAGATAATGGTATGGTAGGTATGCTATCTGAGGCACTCCAAGATGTGGGTTCAATGATTGAGTATCGCTTAGCGCTTCCATCGCCTTCTTATCTGCCTGATCCTGCTGAATTTCTTCGCTATGAGCTGATAAAGTTAATTGAAAATACACAATCTCGGGTGTTCATTGTTCTTCAATCATCATTAGATATGGTGATTCATTTGTTCAGAGAAGCTTCAGAAATTGGTCTTGTGGATAGAGAATCAGTCTGGATAATTCCAGAGAGTATAACTAATCTATTGGATTCTGTCAATAAGTCTTCTATTTCCTATATGCAAGGAGCTATAGGGATCAAGAACTACTACTCTGAAAATAGCAAAGAGTATCAAGATTTTGAAGCTCAGTTCCGGGGAACATTTCGCGCCAAGTATCCTGAGGAAGATAACCGCAACCCAGGATTCTACGCTCTGCGAGCATATGACAGCATTAAGATTGTTGCACAATCAGTGGACAGAATAGCCAGTCACAATAGTAGTAGCAGCAGCAGTAGAAAGACTTTACTAAGAGAAATATTGTCTAGCAAATTCCTTGGTTTAAGTGGGAAAATTCAATTTGAAGCATTGCAGCTCATGCAGAATCCAACCTTCAGGATTGTAAATATTGATGGGAAGAGTTATAGAGAAGTAGATTTTTGGACTCTACAACATGGATTCATCAGTAGCATAGGAGAAGGTGGAAATGATGCTTCTAGGAACACACAGAGTTTGAGTGGAGTGGTAATTTGGCCAGGGAAATTGTTGAGAGTTCCAAAAGGGTGGAATCTTCCTACTAAGGAAAATCCAATGAGAATTGCAGTGCCAGGAAGAACTTCATTTTCCAAGTTTGTCAAGGTTGATTATGGTGAGAATGGAAGGCCAAATAAATATAGTGGATTCTGCATTGAAATTTTTGATAAGGTGTTAGAACTATTGGATTATGATTTTCCATATGAGTACTATCCCATCAATGGAACCTATCCTGACCTGGTCCAACTTGTCTATAACAAGGTAAAAGCTTACTCATGATGCTTTTGATTTTGCTTGAATCTGAAACTGTTCTGCATTTGCAACAGTTCCACATTAATGTTCATATAATATATCCATATTTCTTGTGTATTGTTCTAAGTTTGGCCCTAGATATGCAGAGTTGAATCTTAATTTTGATTACTGACATAGAAATTTTGTTTGTGGCTGTGATGTGGATTGAAATCATGGAAGACTTATGAGGCTGTTGTTGGGGACATAACCTTACTAGCAGACAGAATGCCATATGTAGATTTCACTGTGCCATATGCAGAATCAGGATTGTCAATGGTAGTTCCATCAAAGTCAAATGAATCAGCATGGATGTTCATGAAGCCTTTCACCTGGCAAATGTGGGTGGTAACTGCTGCTATCTTGTTCTACACAATGTTGGTAGTGTGGTACCTCGAGCGAGA
>JASCZI010120834.1:304998-319968 GCA_036250425.1 Stylosanthes scabra
TAAATATTAAGAAAATAAAATCTTGTATGTGACAGCTCATTAGCAAAAGTAGTTTTGCACTGCATCCCTCTTACCTTTGTCATGGTCAAAATGTTGTTGCAGGTCCGCAACCCAGTTGTAGCGTTCTGTTTCTTAGTTTTCTGCAACATCAGGTGAAAATGTTAGCACACAACACAATCAGAGAAAGGCAATACAAAACTTAACCACAAGATAAAACTCACAATTTTTTCCTTTTCTTCATCAGTTTTAGCATCAGCCATAGATTTGTTGTTTTCAGCCATTCCTTGTGTTAGTTTCTTAATGGTGGCCCGGGTGAACTCCTCAACATTATTCAATCTGAGTAAGAAAATAAAAAAAAAAAGTGATCAGAAAACAAAAATCACCATCAAAATATGTACAAAATGGGTCAAAAATGGCAAAATAATGGAAAGTTACTAGTAGACATTCAAGAACAGGACTGAAGAGTCACTGAGAAGTCACAAATAACGAAGTTTGCTTCTTATTAAACTCTGAAAAAGCCTATTAATATTAAAATCTCAATCACCCTGATAAATGCAGACTTCATACACTGACCAGATTATAATATCCATTTTAAAAAAAGGGTATCATGTATTAACTTTGGGCTGAATTGACACCTGACTAGTAACAACATATGTTCAAATGGCAGAATAATCCCGTAAGAATGAGAAGTACAATCTATAAGAAAAAAGAGAATTTAGAAACAGTGGGACACCAAAATCCAGAGGATGGGAGTTTGTAAATAAGGACATCACTAACACGGTGGCAATTTAGATATAAGTAAAAATCATGAATTTTCACAAATATGTTACAGGCAGAGAAGATTTTTATGATTAAAATGTCTTAAAATTTGAAAGAATAGAAACAGGGTATGGTGACATAAGAATCAAGATTGAATTCTTGAGAGAGATTGAAGCAACATATAGATTGAATATGTATGTGCCTGGTTCTAGTAAAGATCACAAACAGGTCAAATATCTACTAGCAAATATGAGGATAAGTTGAAAAATCAAAACAAAAAATTAGGTGAACACTCTGTTTTATTTTCATTAGAAGATGGATGATAATCATAATACCTCTCGGTAAAATCATTGTATTGCTCTGAAAAGTCCTCTCCAAGCCTATCAGATGGCTGACCAGTAACAATCTTATAACCACATAAACTGTTTGTAGCATTGGGAACCTACAGGATAATAAAGTCAAGTCATACCTTGCATTATAGGGTGCCAACATTACAATATTTTCTTAAAGATAGAGGTAATACCTTATGAGCTAGGTGATGAAACGTGTACAACAAGCACTCAACATATGTAAAGTTCATCTCCTCTCCAGACTTCTTCCAAGTCATATATTTCTGTCAATATCAAGCCAACTTAATGAAAATGAAACATAGAAGGAGATGAAATAACACCGATATAGAGCACATTGATATCTGTTGTCCTGAGAGATTGTGTTTTATATTAATTGAGTCTTCCAATGATTATTCACAATAATTAATCACATCACTGTAGTCTTTGAAAATTGACCTTAATTTTGTCTTGCCAGGACTTATGAATAAATTTAGGATATTAAAGTGATCAACGATGATTAAAGTCACTGAACGGATAATGTATACCTAAATAAGTCCTAAATTTATAGCAGGAAGCAGTGCCTATCCAAGAATTATCGCATTGATATATGTCAAACATGCCATTTTTAAATAAGGTATACCTTCAGCAACTGAACAATTGAAGGGAGCATTTGGCGTGAATCTTGTGGTGTTGTGTAAGGTGAAAATTCTGCAAGACTTCTGAGCAAATCTACTTTCCGTTCCCCAGGAAGCTGAGAGGGAATAGAATCCTTTTAAGAATAAATTGATAGACATGACTATTCTTCCCAACTTAATTATCTAAGGTATTTACCTGGTCAAAAACAGGTATTATGTACTTGTTTATATAGTTGAGAAATTTGTTGCTAGATGCACCCCTCTGCAAGGAAAATATCAAAAAATAAATAAGAAAAATGATTAAACCAAAAAAGTATGAACAATAAATGGGTGTAAACACTCCGTACCACAACAAATGGAAGTGCCATATGAAGGCATGATATCAGCCTGTCAATATGATCTGCATCGGAGACCTACAAATTACCAGTTGAAATAACCACAGCATGAGGCCATGAGACCAACAAATAACAATATTCAACATGCAACTAATCTGCCAGTAATTACACCTAAAATCATACAATCTTATATAAATATAAAATAGACTCTTCATATATAAAATGACCAAATTTGTGTGTTCAACTGGATGAGAGAGAGAGAGAGAGAAAGAGACATTGAACTGTGCATCTAAATCAGCTTGGCCTTCAATGATTCCAATCAGCTCTTTCATCCTCTCAGGTGGCGCCTTCTCCCCAAATAGGTTCAAGCTCTTGAGGAAATCTATAAACATTCTAAATTCTATACCAGTTACATCTTCTACACTCTGCGATGAAATGAAATAAAAAAAATTCATCAACATCCAAAGACACCACAATATTGATAAAAGTAACACATTCGGGTGATTATGAATACCTTTTTTATGAGATCAGTTATGTGTCTTTCCATCTCTTCTTGGGGCTTTAACAGTTCAGCTTTGATAGGGAAAACCTAAAAGATATATGAAACTCAGCATTTGCTTATATTTTAATGATGCAAAAATAAATAAATAATATGGGCAGTTATAATCAAACTTTCTCTACTCACCTTATCTCGAACAAAGTTGATGACCTTTTCACGAATAGCTTCATCCGTACTTGGCTCTTCAACACTCCCAATGTGCTTAAACAAAGCCGTCAAAGAAGCTGCATGGACAATCATGCTATAAGAAATAACCAAAATGCACCACTAATTATAATGGTTGGTATCTACTCAGTCTATAAATAATATTGTATGATTATTTCCATATTATTACTTAAGCATTCAAATATGCATTATAACAATACAGGTTTTCTCCGTAATTGTAGATTTTAAAGAAAAAAATCATAAGTCCACCAGCACTATTTCATGCAGCGTACTCACAAAATTATTGAATGATTGCAATTAATCCCATCCTTGCTATCTGAGTATGTGTTTCAAGATATAATGCCACATAAAATCTCTTCATCAATCCATACTCTAACATGATGCAGGTGATCTTAATTGGAAGCAGGGAAGAAAAACTAGTTTTTTTTTTTGGGGGGGGAGGGGGGGTGATTATGGACAAATCTAAATAGGACACACTATTCATCCCAATATCATGAGGACTCAAGCCAATTGACAAACCAATACTTTCAGAGTGAAGTATTCCACATATCATGTCTACCAGTTAGGTGTTAGACAAGAGTATTGTTAGATGAATAATGCTATTTACACACCCTTTTATCAAACACCACCTTTACACCTGTATAAAAACACGGTTATTATAGGCGAACCACAAAAAGAGGAAGGTGGTTAATGCCTCAATTACCGTATTTTATATAGGTGTCAATTTGGTGTTTACTAAAAGGGTGTGTGGATAGCAGAACCATAGATGACAAAGTTTGACATGGAACCACATGAATGCCAGATGACTTGGTTGAGAAGATTGGCTAGTATTACTACCCATGAAAGGAAAAAGTTAGATGGAGTAAATCAAACATAATATCAGCTTAAGAATTTGTTTACATGATAGTGAATATCAATAAATCGGAAGAAGTTCTTGAATTCAAGTTTAAGCAGTTTACTACCAGCTACCAAATATAGGCCCTTGGATTGGCATTTTGCTACATTTCTATTCCTGTCCCTCATTAGCGTACATGCAACTCAGCAATCATCACACTATGCAACACCTAGAATCGGTAGTAAATTGTTTTTGCTTTAGAGTAATGTGGACACGCTGTTTTAATCTAGATTAACTGAATGTGCTTAATAAAATTAAAATCATTCAACTACCAGAATCTGCTCTACGTCTACCAACGAGACTTTTTCCTAGCATAGGGGAAATTGAAATACCTTTCACATCCTGCCGCAACAGAGACATAAGAGCCTTATGTACAGCATCACGCTCCACAAATTCCTCTACAAGCAACAAGGGGGAAAAATCAGAATCTCAATTGAGACCAAGTTCTCAAGAATGCAAAACCTTCAAACAAAGACTGCAACATACCAGACCCAAGAATTTGCACTAGAATATCAACCATCTTCCCAATATTTTCAGGCGTATCCTTGCAGAAAAGAGGCAGTCCTCTAATTGCTTGCACACGTACCTGCGCAGCAGGATCATAAGTTCATAACACAAAAGAGGAAAAAGCAAACCTCAGGAAAGAATAGCACTGCATTCCTTCACCAGAAAAACAATAACAAATAAATAAATAAACAAAACAAGAACAACAAAGCCTTCTCTCCATAGATAGGATCGGGAACATAGATCAAATGACTAACATTCTTCCCTGTCACGTAAACACAAATAAATTAAAGAAATAACAGATACGCAGAATTACAAACAGTATAGCTACTAACCCCGAGTTCTTCAGCCTCAACCAGATCAAGATGGGCGTCGAGGGCGGGACCGGAGAGGTCAGGGAAGAACTTGTAGAACCTAGGAATAAGCTGTGCGGCGAGCTGCTTCGCTTTTACGCTCGTCTTCGCCGCATCTATGATTCCCTGGTAATCCTTCACATGCTGCCAATCCAAAACAAACAAACACAATTCAATTCACAACCATTACAAAATCTCCAAAACCCTAGTACTCAAAACAGAAAAATAAAAATTCCAGAAAGAACTTGAACAATGATATCTTTTCCGTTAGTAGTAGCTGAAACAGAGCGGTGACCTGAGACTTATCGGTGGCACCGTTGAGCTTCTCGCCGTACTCGTAGAGCTTTTCGATGTAAGCAGCCTCTTCGGAAGGGTCAGTCATTGGGGATTGGAAGGTTCTGCGATTCAAATTAGGATTGAAATCGAAGGGATAAATTAGTAAACGAACAAGAAGAACCAAAAGGGGGTGGGTTTTAGGTTTAAGTTTGATTTGAGTGTGGTAATGTGAGTTTGAGGAAGAAAGTGTGAATGGTAACTGTAGAAGTAAAGTAAGAGTGAGCTGAAGAAAAAGCTCAGCTGAGGGTTGAGTTGGGATTGGGATTCAGTGATGGAGGGTCGAGGTCGTGTTTCGATGGGGGCGAGTTGGGTTTGTTTCAGGTTCAGGTTCAGGTAAAGGGCTAAACCAATACTGCACCGTTTCGGCACTTTATCTTCACTCGCGAAACCGAACTATCCACTTGGATATAGACGACAGGTCGTTCTTATTGCTACTAGTTAAGTAGGGTGAATGCTAGCTTGCTCCTGCCACTTTGAGGAGTGTCTCACTCCCCGTCCTTTTTGATGTGCTGTTTATGCTGAGAAATGAACGCGTGGCACACTGGTTTGGACAGGTGTGTTAGCCTTCATGGTTTCTAGCTGTTGCTGATTTCACCCACAATTTCAAAATAAATTTAACAATTTCCACTAAAAATTTGAATATTTTTACATAGTCCCCTCTATGTTTTTTTTTTGGGTCAGATCCTCCCTATGATTAATTGGACTAACAATCACATCAAAGTTCATTGTGTCAATAACAAGTAACAATAAACTCTATGGAGTATGGACTATCGTCCAAAAAAAACTCTGTATGGACTTGCTTCATTCTGCTATTACACCTTAATTTGTGTTTTATTTTTTTTTGGAAAATTATTAGCAAACGAATATATATAAATATAAAAAACTATACTTGAACATGTAAACTTACTTCAGTGTAGTATTTGTAGCCACTTATGTCATTTTAATATGATTTAAGAATTAGTTAATGTACGCTAATATTTTGATTTTGAAAAAGTATAGGTAACTAATAATTTTTTAATTAATAAATCAACCGATAAAAAATAAAACATCTGAAATCACTGTTTATAGAACATCCACAATGTAAGCTATAGAACATCTAAAAACCTAAAGCAACCTCAGTCAACTTTATATTTTTTTAGAAACAGAACATTCAAAACCTAAAAATAGAATATCCGAAACCTAAAGAAATAGAACATCTAATTTAAGTTGTTGGCTGATATTAGCTGAAATTTTGTTGATTACCTAGCATAGTTGTTTTGTTTTTGTTTTTTAATTACATTAGGTGTGTTTGGTAAGACACTAATACTAAGCACATATTTAATTCATTAATTTTAGATATACGTCTATTTTATTTAATTAAATCATATTTTTATATAAAATAGAGAACTATTTCGATGTTACACATAGAAACTTGTTTCGTATTTTTTCTGCTATTTAATATCGGAATAATTTTTTATTTAACATATAAATAGATGACTTGATTAAATTTGATTAAGCAAAATAAGTATATATCTAGCATTATTGTATTTAATTAAATAAGAATTCTATTTGCACATGTGTATTATACAAGGTGATTAATTTTAGTAGCTGATTTTAGTGTACACCTAGCCTAATCCTTAATTAAACTATATCAAATTTGAAAAGAACCACTAAAATTTTACCAGTAATTTCAATAGATATTTTTGGAATATCATTTTTGATACTTACGAAAAGTAAATTGATTTAAAATTGATATATGCATCAAAATGAATAAATGATACGAAGTTGGTTTCACTTTACAAAGATCATAACAACTCAATCAAAACCAATAAAATATTGTTATATATAATTATCTTAATAAAATAATTAAAAATAATATAAAATAAAAATGAAATTAAAACCAAAGATTAAAGTGATACTCACATCTAATCTCAAATCAATATTCATGATTGAGAAATTTAACCATAAATCTAATTATAAGTCTAATTTTTACATAAAAAGCTTTTATATTTTTTATTTTAATATTTTTAAAAAATAATATTTATGATTGATTCTTTATTTTTTAAATATTAGATCTATAACTAGACTTACGAATTAGGTCTTTTTATTATAACTCTGATATAATATATGATCCATAAATATTAATGTGATATTTGTTGAGATCCAAAATAAAATTAAACCAAATTAATTAGTAGCCTTACAAAATTATTAAACCATGCAACATGTGCCACCTGGAAGATTGTGTTTTTTTTTTTCGGCACTTTTTCTTTTTCAACTGAAAAAATGGACTCCTTGTATTTGTTTAAAAAAAAAAAACACAAGAAAACTCAAATTCAATATTTATGAATTGACCACAATAGGAGTACTACAACCAAGAATACAAACAGATTGCCTCTCCCTACATCCGGTAAAAATGAAAATGTCATTTCGCCACGCGTTTGCTTCACAGCATGTACAGCGCATAAGGAAGGAAGGGGAGCGAGACACTCCTCAAAGTGGCAGGAGCAAGCTAGCATTCACCGTTAAGTAGTTATTCCCACTATGCCATAAACGGCAACGCAACCCTAATTAAGTTTAAATTTAGATGGAGTTCACGAGTTACAAAATTACTCACTTTGGAAAAATAACGAAAAAATTAGGGTTAATAATTAAATGGATGCTAAAAGATATAGCATTCTTCTTTAAATTGACTCATGAAAAATTTTATTAATCATATTAGTTTTTGAAAAATACAATATTCAATCAAATTGGATTTTTTTTTTAATTTGACATGTCATTTTTAAAGTTTAAATATTATGTGTCACAAAATGAATAAATGATTGAATGATATGTCATCTATCAATCAATCATTTTATAATATTTGTCATCTAATTAGTAGAAAGATCAATTCGACGTAAATTTATATCTTTCAGGAACTAATATGACTAACGAAATCTTTCAAAAATTAAATTGAATAACGTAATATCTTTTAGGACTAATTTGAATATTAATCCGAAAAAATCAATAATACTTGACGTATACACATATTTTTAATAAACACATAGTAAACATGTATTTTGTCCACACGCCTCCAAAACCCTTATATTCTAATATTACGCGCCTCCAAAACAAAATAAGGATTCAACTTACTTCTGTCTTCAATTTCATTTCTAAGTAATTGGAATTATGATGGAGAAAGGAAGTTCGAATTCTCGTGATCTGAATTCGAATTGTCAAATAGAGCAATTGGATGAGCAATTTGAGGTTCGTGATTGCTGAATGTTGACAAGTTATCCATGAAATCCTTACTGATTGATTGTTTTCTTTATGGTTTATTTCATTCTATAAATTCTTAACTTATGCTGTTTGATTGTAAATTCTGAATTGGTCTTGACTTGGATGAGAAAAAAAAATATTTTATTTTCTATAAATTTTTCTGTTCGTTTGTTCCATAAATTTTGTTCATTCTGTTTATATTATCTGTTCAATCATGGCTCTGTTTTTGTAGTTATTGTTCTTGTTGTTGGATTGTTTATTATAAGGTTCAATTCAATCTGTAAAATCTTCATTCATGTTAAAAATTGATTTCAATTGTTTTTAAAACTAAATATGTGAAATTAGGTTGTGGTTGAATTTGAATTTGTGAAATGTGTTGGATTGTTCATATTATTAAGTGTTACGATTTGTTGTTCGTTATGCTTATAAATTATATTCGTTTTGGTTACATATTTTGTTCAACGAAGCATTTATTTTTTTTCGGTTTTGTTCTTGCAGTTTTTGTGTAATGTTGATGAATAGTACGTCCCCAAGGTTGGGATGACATTTGTATCATATGCAGAAGTTAATGATTTCTACAACTTCTAAAATGAATAGAACCCTAAATCATTTTAAACAGAATTTCAAAATGAAATGAACAGAACCCTGAACCATTTTGAACAGAATCTAAAAAATGAAGTAAACAGAATCTTGAACCATTTTGAACATAATTTAAAAATAAAGTGAATAGAACCATAAATCATTTTGAATAGAATTTCAAAATGAAGTGAACAGGACCCTAAACTATTTTGAATAGAATTTAAAAAATGGAGTGAATAGAACCCTGAATCATTTTGAACAGAATTTCAAAATGAAGTGAACAAAACCCTAAACCACTTTGAACAGAATTTAGAAAATGGAGTGAACAGAACCCTGAACCCTAGATATTCAAAGTGTTTAATCTATTACTTTTTTATGTTCAATTTAGGGTTCTATTCCGTTTATGAAGTTGGTTTCAGTAAGATGTTGTTGTTTTACAATTTTTGTGCGATGTGAATGAAGAATACATCCCCAAGGTTTGAAGTACTTTTGAATATTGTTAATGGCAACGACAGAGACAAAAAAAGTAAAACAATGGCAGCAAAAGAAGAAGAAGAAGAAGAAAGAACAACAACAACAACCACGTAACAGAGGAGGAGGAAAAAGAAGAAGAACAAAAACAACAACTACCACAACATAACAGAGACGAAGGAGGAGGAAGAAAAAGAGGCGGATGCGAAGGCGAAGATGAAGGTAGAGGTGGAGGCGGTGATGGAGAAGAAGAAGAAGAAGAAAAAAAAAAGAAGAAACTGCAGCAGTAGCGTTATGAGTGCGTGCGTGATTGGAGGTGAGTGTTTTTCTGCGTAAAATACGCGCTTGCAGTGAGAGTGGGTAAGGTTTTCTTGTTTTACATGTTTGTGTGTACACCTAACAGAACTACGAAAAAATTACTATGCAAACGATAACAAAAAAAATTAAGAAAATAAAATAAATATTTTACCCATAAAAGATTAATTATATTTGACAAAAATATTTTTAAAAAAAACTAAAGGAAAAATATAGAGAACCCATGATGTAAAGAGCTCATGGGAATTAAAGGTTGAAACCCTAATCCAATATCTCTTCTGTCTTTACACACCCCACTTCCACCCACACCGCCATTGCCACCCGCGCCTTCTTCTCCTCCTCCTCCTACTCTTCACCCTCACTCAGTTGTCCATCGCCCTCACTCCTAGTATGGCTTGTGTGATTCGCCTTCTGTCAAACAAGTGAGCTCTACCTCCATTCATGGAATTCGAAGATCACAAAGGTTTCACGAGCTTAAGTGTAAGAACTATCGTTGTTTCCTCCGTCTCTGTAGAGTGGAGCTGTCCTTCCCCGCCCAGCTCGAATCGTCACGCCTAGGTTCTTCTTCCTCAACAAATAATCCCTCATCCAAATTCTCATCGAGATCCAGTAGAACCCGCCTCTTCTTCGCACGATCTCGGCCGCCGCCGCTTCGTCGACTTCGCCTTCTTCATCTTCTCGTTGTCGCTGGCGTTGCTTCTTCTTCTTCGTGTGTCTCTGTCTGACGGTGGTGATAGTGGTGACTGGTGAGATCTTCTTCTTCTTCTTCTTTGTACAATAGTGGTGCTGGTTAGGGGCCAATTACGTATAGATGATAACTTTTATCTATAATAGTGAGTGAGTGGGTAAGTAATGAAAAGTGCGATATATTGTGCTAAGTTCATGCTCTTCATAAGTGCGTACTAGGGTATGAAAAATTTAAAAAAAATTAACAATATTTATTTTAAAAAAATTACAATTGAATGGTTAAAACGTTTGAAACTAAATTCACATTTAATTAAAATGTTAAATACTAAAATAATACTTCGGTCGAAGATTAAGAATATTGAGATTTTACATTTTTTAATCTTTTAATTCAAAGTTTATTTTTGTACTTCAATTATTTTTTTAAAATTAATAGCAAGAGTGGCTGTTGTTTGAAATAATAAATAAAAGGAGTGAATAATATATCTTAATTTTTTTTAAAATTTTGCTTGACCTATTAATAAATTAGAGATATAAAAATATTAATTTTGATTTTTATTGTTTAATTTTAATGAAACAACTAAAATAAAAAGTAATTCCAACAAAAAAATTTCTAATTATTGTCGAATAAACAACACTTGACACATTTCAAAACAAAATAATATAATATATAAATAACAAAAATTTATAATTAAAGAAATTTTTTTATGGGAATTTAAATTAAAATTAAATATTTAAATAAATTGTTTATATAATCAAAGTTCTCTTGAAGTAGCATCAAATGCCACTGTCCAATAGGATTTTTTTGTCATGTAATTCTTCTATTTTGGCTACTCACGAAACTTTACATTTTTATTCAATAATGCTACATAATCAACATTAGGGAGTCATTAAGTTCAATTAGAAGTTAACATCTAAAATTAAAAAAATTATCTGAAACTGAAAAAGTAATCATACAAGCAGAATAAAACTGATCACCTACAAAATATATAAGTTATCATCCGTAACTCATTTACCATCACCACTACCAAAAAATTATCATTCGTAACTAATATATCGTTACCATCATCGCTGTCGCGTAACCCTAAAACACTACCAACTGCAACCCTCATCGACACAACAACAAAGAAGAAGAAGAGGAAGAGGAAGAGGAAGAGGAAGAGGCGGTAATCACTTTGTTCCATCACCACATCTGCACACTCATCACATCTGTCATACTGATCTGCTTCTGAGGCTTCATGAACCGAGATGACTGCCGACTGTTACCTCCCGCTATCGACGACACCAACGGAGACATCAACAATGACACCCTTGGAGACTCAGTTGGCGAAATCCTCTTATCCAACGAGCTCCTCCTCATCTTCACCCCTAAGGTGGCATTTGTGCAATAGGAGGAGGAGGAGGAGTTACTGTGACGAGGGTGTGCAACGGTGGCAATGTCAGTGAGCAGAAGAAGACGCGGCAGTAGCCGACGCGGTGGCAGGGGTTAAGCGGTGTAGTAAGACTGGTGGAGGGAAAAAGAACAGAAGAAATAAAGAAAAGAGATAGAGTTAGGGTTTTAATGGAGACTCCCATTGGCTCTCAAATATGTAGGTTTTCAATATATTTTCATTTTTATTTTGTAGGAAAATGAAATGTTTATATAAATTCAGATCCATATACTGGTCTCCTTCTTAAAAAGGAAGAACACAAAGCTGAAGTTGATGACTTTTGAATACAATTCATCTTTTTTTTTTTGTAAATAAATAACATCTATTTAATATCACATTTATTCTTTTTTTAAAAAAAGATATTATATATGATCTTAGAAAAAAAATTAATATTTGCTTATTGTCTGTAATTTCATAGATCATAATTTTAAAAATATTTTTTCGTAAATTCTTTAGTTTTAATCACAAGATTGATACACGTAATGTAATGACAAAATTAAAATGATGAATATTATTCAAATAAAAAATTTAAGTGGATCATAATATATTCTTAAAAATTATAATAATTAAATCTTTGAAATAAATAGAAAAAGCGGTTTAACAGGCACGAGTCGTGCCTGTGAAGATGCTAGTCTTTTTAATTGTTATTCTGGTGAGGGTTGTGGTTAGTGGGGGTGAGATTATGGATGATATATAACTTGTATTTTGTTTGGATGATAACTTTGATTAATTTCGGATGATAACTCTTTGTAGTTTCGAATGATAATTTTTTTATAATTTTAAATGATAACTTTTAATTGTATTTATTAATTTCCTAATATTGACTTATATTAAAAACTAAATTAGTTATCCTAAATTTCTTTTTCTTTTTTGGACATGATTCTAAGTTACTAACTATCTTCAAAATATATTCTAATTATCTTCATTTATCGTTATCTTCTAAAATAAGAAAATTAGAAATTGATTCAGACCGATTAACCAATTTTATAATTAAATAATCTAATCTGGTCTGGGTTTGATAGCAATGATGTGAATGATGTCAAAAGAAATTTATATCTTATGGACACAATGTTATATATATATATTTTTTTTTTGTATAATTTTGTTAGAACATTCGTCAACAAAATTAGTATTTTTTCTTCAAATAATTGTCTTAATAATATCCAAATATTTTTTTTTCTATTTAAGTCTTGAAAAGGATGAAACTTCATATTATAAGTGTATTAGTACTGTTAGTTAATGTTTATTTTTATGATATTATTTCTGTTTATTTATATAATTTTCTGGCCAATTCAATTAAAAAAAGCAAGATCAATATTAATCAATTGCACAAATGAAAAAATGGTAATTTTTTTATGTAAAACATATTATATATATATAAAAGTCGTTATTTGGGTGTAACAATCCACCAAATACGAAGAAATCGTTGCTGGGTGTAAAAGATATATAGCTTGTTTTGCTTTCTAGAATTTTTGAAAATTTGTAAGAACAATACCGAATGGTTAAATTACTGCAAGGGTTCAACGCTTTATAGTGGAATCGTGAACCATATAAAATCGTGGCACCTTTATTACGATTTTCTTTGAATTTGGTTGCTGCTATAAAGCATGGATATTTCGTTGAATTGGCATGTTTACGTGTCGGAAACGTTTCGAACACGTCACTCATCGATACTCATCCGACACGCGTGTCTTTCGTATCTCATCTGTGTCCTTAAAAAAACAAAAAATACCTCTTCGGACACACGTGACACTTCAAAATATCATCACGTGTCCGCGTGTCCAACTTTATTCTTAACTTATGTCTTTGAAATGAGTTTAAAAGTAGTATATATTACTATTTTTCAAAACTAAAAATTAACTTAAATATTTTATATAATTAAAAAATATTAAAAATATTTAAAAATAATAATTTAAATTTTAATATAAATAAAATGTCAAAATATTATTATAATTTTATTAAAAAATACATTATATTTTATATATATGCCGTAGTCCCGTGGCATTTGAAAAATTGAGATTGATGTGTCGGCGTGTCACGTGTCGTGTTGTGCCCCGTGTCCGTGTCAGTGTCCATGCTTTATAGGGTTGCTGTAATAAATCATTGCAGGGGTGCAATGATTTCTGTTTTATTTTTTATTCGTTAAACCCCTACAACAATTTATATGAATGTAAATTACACAAATTGATAAACATTATTTTTTTGTGCAATACAGTAATATTGATTTTGCTTTTAATTTTTTAAGTAAATTGTCCTAATTTTATATTATTGTTAAGATATTTTTTCTTAACATGTGTGTTTGGTGTTTTGGGACAAATATTATAAAATGAAGAATTGTAAATTTTTGCATATTTAGCCAATTGTGTTTGTAGAGTTAAATAAAAAAATATTTACATGTTCTTTTTATTTCTCAATGCAAATAGATTTTCTCAACTTTTTTCAATTATTTTGTCAAATGTAATTTTTTACTTTTCAACATTTTTTTCATATGCTTTCTCTTGATTCCACCTAAGAAATATATGGTGAGAAATCGAGGGAAAAAAATTGAGAAGATCCAAGGAAAAAAAACATAGATTTTATTATGATCATGGGTTATATGATAAGGACGACAACAAATGGTTAAAAGAGGAATCTTGGAATTTGGCCGAGTAATGATGCAGAGAAAATTCATTAAGAACTTGTTGATGATAATTTGGAAAGTAACCCATCCAAGAACTTGTTTCTAGCATGGTGCTTTTAGAATTGAGACATTGATTTGGTGGATGATTTAGAGAACTTTTCATCCTTTATTGTAGAATGTTTGGATTAGGGAGATTTGACATTTCAATGCAACTTTGGTGGGGCTTCTATGTGGTGCAAAGAAAAAGAACTTCTAATGAACCCAGAAGATGCAAGAAGTTCTAATTGTCTAGAACATATAAGGCTGTATGTATAATAGTATGTTTGCAATTACATCTATTTGAGGCAAAATTGTCAAGTCTATGAACAATGCAATGGAAATGCTGCTCCACAGTTCATCTTAAATGGACGGAACTTCCACAAAATTGGTTCTTTACTTCCCAATGAAGGTTTTCTCAGCTTTAATATCTATGATGACAAGCAAAATGAGTTAGTCAACTGAATGATTACCAAAATTCTTATCTTATAACTTTTGCATTGTAATATTATGAACAATGTATAGTATATGACTATTTTTGTATCATCAAGTAGAGATGGACAAACTTCAAATTCAGATTTATCATTTGTCAGAGATCTTGAAAGCATTATTATGAGCAGAATGGTTTAGCTCAACCCTTCAGAAGGGTTAGAGATTAATTGGACCAACAACAATCATCTAATGTTTGAGATGCAAGAATACACAACTTTTCAAACATTGATGTAAGTTTG
>JASCZI010120834.1:343546-359476 GCA_036250425.1 Stylosanthes scabra
TTGCGCCCAACCCAACAACTTACTTGCATTGGGCCTCTGTTGACAGCCCTGACCCACACTCACCAATTAATTACTTTATTAACTGCTATCAGCTCAGTCCACGTCATCGTATTATGGGTTTAGTGTCAACACATGTTATTTGCAAACCAGCCCCCATAAATCTGCTTATTTATGTATTCTTACCTGGTCCATCAAGTTCCAGATTATTCTTTCTTCATTCAAGAACTCATACACAAAATTTTACAGATCCTTTAATCATAAAACTATTTTACAGTTTCAATGCATCAATTTTTAAGGAGAATAATAATGGTATTTCTACTTTCTAGGCGTTTACAAGTGCATCAATGACGTGACGTGAATCCATGTATAAGTTATAGTATGCCTTCTCAGTAGGGTGTATTGAGTCCCAGAATACATACTTTGATGCATCAGAACACAAATGTGAAGCTCTGTTACACATAAACGCTGCTTCAATGTAACCACTTCCACAACAACCACTATCTACCTCATCAAAACCTACCAAATTAATCAAGGTTACACTCATCATCAGGAAACTTATAGATGGGTTAGGATGGATGCACTAAAATCAGTGACTAATATAAAATATTTATTAAAATATAAAATACACTTTATATACATATATTTATATATAAATATATAATAATTAATTTTAATAGTTAATTTTATAGTACAAATAGCATTATTTATTGTGAATATATAATTTTACTATTATAATATCTATCTCATGTTGTATTTCAACTCGAGGGAACTAGATTATGATCTTACGGGTGAGTTTTGGTTTACCGTTGAATTTTTTTTTAACTTTTATCAGAAAAGCAGTTTTATATATATATATCCTTAAAGTAACATGTTTTTAATAGATAATTTTAAAATGGTGCAAAGTATAATAATCAATGTGTAATGGTGTACCAAAGATTTTGACTTTTGACTCAAGGATTATTATGTTTTTTTTTTTTAATAAATGTTGCAGTATATGAATAAAAAATCCACCGTAGCACTTTGGAAAAATTATGGATTGAGGTCCTTTTTATATTTCCTTTTATTTTTAATTTTCACAAGTCTTCCATTTCACTAGATGATCAGTGGTGGAACAAAAAATTTTATAAGAGAGGACCAAAATTAAATATAAAATAAATTACTAAAATATAATGTATAAAAAATTTAAAAATATAAGAATTATTTTAGATGGTCTAAAATATACGGTAATCCAATTATCTTAACTGTTAATTTTAATTATAAATAATTTTAAAATATATACATATTAAAATAAACGTTTAAAATGATTAAATTACTGTAAATCATGAGACACCTAAAGTGTTTCCAAAAATATAATTCATAATGAAAATTAAGATTCAACAACATATTTTACAATTTTAGTACTTTTAGTCTTATTTTATTCTTGATGGTATTTTATGAAATTAAAATTATCGATTATTATGTTTGAATTAAATTTTAAAACAATCTTATTTCAATATTTATAACATATAATCTACTAAATTTTTTTTTATCTTGTTTCAACATTTATTTTAATAAGTTTTTTCTCATGAAGAATATATAGACAAACATGAAATAATAAAACTTTATTAAAACAAAATTATAATTATAATTTTATATTTTTTGGAAAAATATCCAGAAGTGAGAAAATTTATATAGTATATTTATATATACAGTAATAATAAGTGTATATTTATTTTGCCTAATTAAATACAATCAAATCATTTATTTCTACGCCAAATAAAATATCATTTCAATAGCAAATAGCATGAACTTCTATTTTACATCAAAATAATATATTTGACATAAAAATAAATAATTTGATTAAATTCGTTTGAATAAAATAAATATAAATCTAAAATTATTGTTATATATAATATATTTATATTATTCTTTTATTATTATCATTAATCTAAATTCTAGCTACTTGCCGTTGACATATTATGAAATATGTAATTTTATTATGATTGCTATATTAAATATATAATTGGTTAATAATATATATACATATAAATTATATATACTAATAATAATTTAACTAATAATTTTTAAAATAAAAAATTGGGGGACCATGGCGCCTGTAGGCCCCCCTAAATTCCGCCACTGTAGATGACAATATAAAAATATCTTATTTTGGTCTTAATCAACATGTAATCTTCCCTATTAAACATGACGAAAATTTACTTAACAAATGAAAATAGAAATCAAATAGATAGATTGGAGGGTTACCGCTGTTAAGAGAGTCTTGAATCATGTTGGACAAGGGTTGATATATGTCAATGTAAGAGATCTTAGTAGAGAGAGAGGAATTCAATTGCATCAAGTTCAAGTGGTTTTGAAGGAGGAGATTGTGATTTCTTGCAACAGAAGAAAAGATATCGACACAACCACGTTCAAGAAAGGCATTATTGGAATTGAAGGTGATCATTATTGGCAAGCATCCCATTGGGGGTAGTCCAACCACTGCTAACTTTCTAGCACCTTCACTCAACAATTCCTGAATAATCAACCAATAAGTCCAATAATTTATCCATATAAAAAATATATACACGTTAAAAAGTAAGGTAAGTTAAGTTTGTTATGGATCTAATTGATTTTTTTATATCGTTCTAAAGCTTGATCCAATTAGAAAAAAAGTCAAATTCTCCTCAAATATCTTTCGATATTATCGTTAAGGATCAAGGAGGATTCAAAGTAACAACAATAATCTAATTGATTTAAATACAAAACTTATTTAACTTTCTTTCTTAAGAGGTCAGTTTTTCACATTAATTCAAAGTTAGTTTCCAAGCTACCGTTACCTACTATGTTCACACATATAACATGTCTCAATTTATGGAACACAATTATTGTAAGGCAAAACAGTATATTATTATTATTATTATTATTATTATTATTATTATTATTATTAACCCTGTTATTAGAAAGCAAAAAATTCAAGAAAATAATCAAGCTTGGTAACCAAACCTGTATGAAATCTTGTACATGTTGAAGCAAAAACTGGTGGTATGCTATGAGGGTGTGGGTTCTTCTTCTAATTGGCAATGTAAAGTAATTAATAACAAAGTCATTTGTTCCTGCACTGATGAAAAATATAGCCTTCTTCATATGATCCTCTGTTTTCTGTTTACCAAGTATACTCTCCAACCTATTTTTGTATTCTCTGAAATGTCCCAACTGTCTTGGAATTGAAATTACATTCTGAAATTAATACAGACCAAATTCAGAAAAATAATTACTACTTCAATAAAATATTTCTATACTCAATCAATACTAACACTTGTTAGAGTATATAAGAATATATATTCTCTATCTATGTCTAATTTATCAAGTACCACTTCATCTAAAACTAAAAGTCTCACTTAGACAATTCTTATGTTAAGTTAGTTTTGAGATAAGTTACAACTAATTTAAATTTCTTACAATTTTTAAGCTTTTTGTTAAGATATTTGAGATTAAATTAGATTCACTTAATTTCTAATACATATATAAAAAAATAATTAAGGATCGATAACTTTAATTTATATTAGTCAACACTTTTATTCAGCAGCCCATCACATTTAACCTAATTAGTCCAACACCATCTTTTAGTCTATGTTTCTAAACATTATAGGCTAACTCTTATAAAAAATAATGAATTATGCTGTTCTTGCAGCTCTACCAGTATATATCCCAAAAAAGGTATATGATAATTGATAACATAAGATGTAACAAAAGAATTGATGATAATAAAAGAGAGAGAGAGAGAGAGTAGTGTTATATACACTTAGAGTTGGTGTAAGTGGGTCATAACCAGAGCCAGCAGAGGCAAAGCTGACTCCTGTGATGAGTTCTTGGTTTGTGATATTTGGATCCAAATATGGTGGCAACAAATCTTTAAGCCCTACATACGAAGCTGTGCATGCAATAATAATAATGCCACATATATGAACTATTAGCATAATGCATCACAAAATTAAATTTAATAATAATAATATATATGCATCAGAAAATCAACCAAAGTTGTTACCAATAAAATCAGTGCCTAGCTTTCCATTGGTGAACCTTCCAGTGGGAACATGATTTGCAAGATCTCTACCGTAGGGTTCAAAATTGCTCTTAAATGCTGTTCTAATATAGTTGTTGTTTCCCGGGTCTACCGTGGAGTCTCCAAACACGTATAAGGCAGACACCTTATTATTATTATTACGGCTGTTTGAAGCTTCAATCATTGTAACCATAAAAAAGCATAACAAAAGGTAAATCATGAAAATGAAGATTTGCATGATGATGAAATCTTATGCTATATTTTTGCACCAAGCTAATAAGCAACTCGGAAATTAAATCATATATATGGTTGATATTTTCATACTACTCGTGAATTCCGTAGCATTTCTCTTTGAATGATGTTCCAGTTGCGGATATTAAGGAGTGCAACAAAAGATAAAATCGACGACAATATATATGGGGGGCATCTCACGTTTATTTCAAGGCGAGATTTGGTAGCTTTGGTTTGGCAAGTTCAACAAACATTTCCAAAATCTTCGATATTTAGATAGCTTCTTAACTACATTTGTTATGTTATACGGTAATGTTTAATTTCACAAGATTTGAGAAAAATCGGGTGATGACACAAATTATGTTACAAGTAACAAGTAATCGTAAATGAAATTAATTAGCTGATAAAAAACTTAAATTATGTTACAAGTCTTGGGATTTGGTTGAAAAATAATGTGTATAAGAAGTTTTACATTACATGTTTTAAGAAGTGTGGATGAGACTTTATATTAAAAATAAAGGCTTAAGTTGAGAGTTTTAAGTGTACGAAGTCAATACACATTGTATGACTTTTAAATTCCTTATTCTACTTTAGAGTTTTCTCTTGTAAGAGTATAGAGGGTATAGTCATTGGGACAGTGTGAGAGTGCTTAGTGCCGGAGTAGAAAATATTGGGGTGTAATAATTTACATAATATTTTCTTAGTTGTCGTTTGGCAACAACAGTGTTTTTTTTTCTCCCTGTTTTTGGATTTCCACGTTAATTCTATTGTATTGTGATTGTGTTATTATTCTTTCCTACCTCTCTATTTTAATTTTACATGAGGTATGGTCGCGATGCCCAACAAGTGGTATCAGAGCTATGGTTCAGTGGATGTAAATTCTTAATATGCTCTGTGGTTATAGCTTTGTCTGATCTTCCACACCAGAAAAGAATTATCTTGTGTAGTGTTTGAGAATTGTTCATTCGTGGTACCTTGATTATTATTGTGTTGCTGCAATGATACATTTTTCAAGCGACGTGAAGTTTGATATTGATAAATTCGACGAAATGATACTCTTTGACTTGTGGCAAGTTCAAGTCAAGGATGTATTGATACAATCTGAATTATACAAGATGCATAAAGTCTGGGCATATAAGGAGATATTGTTCAGGTGGAGCAAGTTCGGCAAACGGCTTCGAGTCAGCGCCTCTCTGGTTGAGAGATATGATGATATCCTTTGAAATGTCGAGAGATGTATCCTCGTGGTAGGTCCGCAATGCCATGGAAGAAGATGAGCTATTAGCGGGTCCACAATTATACATAGGCATTTGTTGGCGGTTGATGCAAGTTGTGTGACGGCGGAGATATGTTGATGGCAGAGTTACTTTCATGGAAAGCCAACATGGAATCAACACTATAAAGTCTCAGCAAGGTTTGTTCGATATGTACCGATGAAATTCTTAGAACTGACTAATTCTAAGTGGATGTACTTTTTTTTTATGGTGGAGTGTGATAGCTATAGAGGTATGATTGTCGGTGTTGACACTGTCATTATTTTCAATCAAGGTGGAGATTGTTGGGTTTGGTTGAAAAATAATATGTATAAGAAGTCTCACATCGCTTGTTGTAAGAAGTGTGGGTGAGTCTCTATGTTATAAATAGAGGTTTAAGTTGAGAATTTTAAGTATACCAAGTCAATTTACATTGTATGACTTTTAAATTCCTTATTCTACTTTAGAGTTTTTTTTTGTAAGAGTGTAGAGGGTGTAATCATTGAGACAGTGTGGAGTGCTTGGTGCCGGAATAGAAAATATTGGGGTGTAATAATTTACATAATATTTTTTAGTTGTCGTTTGGCAACGACCGTGGTCTTTTTTCTTCCTATTTTTGGTTTTCATGTTAATTCTTTGTGTTGTGATTACATTTTTATTCTTTTCTATTTTAATTCTCCATGGATTATGATCGCGATGCGAACAACAATAACACCCGGTATTTCTTTTTCTCATAAATGAAATTCAACCTGCCTTGATTAAAAAAAAAAAAAAACAAGCAATCAAATACATCACACGGAAGAATATTTAATTAGTTGTGATAGTTAAATAGTTATAAGTAGTCATAACTTATTTATTTTGGTTTTTGTATGGCTTCATAATAATTATTGTTAAAATAAATCCATAATATTATATATTATAAGTGTATAATTACAAATGTTATATATGAAATTATAACAATAATGTTAGCTAATCAATAAAAAATTAGCTAATATCGATTAATAATTTATATTGAATGTTCTATTTTTTAAAATTTTGGATGTTCTGTTTATATGTTTCGGATATTCTATTTCTTTTGTTGATTGTTGGTTACTTTAGGTTTCGGATGTTCTATTTCTTTTATTGTGAGCGTTCTATAAACAATGATTACATATGTTCTATTTTTTATTGGCTGATTTATTGGATAGAAAAATATTGATTACCTATATTTTTCCAAATTTTAAATATTAAATTAGAAAATAATGTTAAGTAACCAATAAAAAATATTAGCCAATAGAAAAGAAACACAACATTAAAAAATCGAGCAAAACTAAGCATCCAAATAGTAGAATATTGATCATCCGAAATTATAGAAAACAAATCATTCGAAATAATAAAAAATTAATCACCTGAAAATTTAAAAAATAGATCATCCAAAATGATAATACTAACTCTTGATGATGATAATAAATTAAATGAAATTATTGGTTAATTATTTGTTAAAAAAAAAAAACTCTATCTAACAAATACTCTGATAACAACCAACACTTAGTCAACACCATTTTCTTCACCTCCTGTCTCTCCTCTCTCGTTACAACTTCAACCGTCACTTCTGTCATTCTTCTTCTTCCTCCTCATCCATAACCACCACCACCTCATCTCCCCACATGAAGAACCTCTTTGAGGCAATCGATGGCTTGGAGCACCGGAAGTGTTCTCAACCTAACGATGGTGTTCTTTCTGGACGACATGGACTAGAAGGAGACACTTGACGCCCACGTCTTCAGAACCGACGTGTATGGCCAAGTGTTGAACATCATATTAAAATAAGTTTTTGGGACTTTGTTCAATAAAAACTTTTTTGAACATCACATTTTTTATTTCAATTATACCCTCACTAACATACTAATAATAAAAAAAAGTATACTTACCCATAATTAAAAGTGTTAACTTTATTTGGATGTTTCAATTAAGAACTTGAACGTACACTACTACAATGTAGAGTAATAGCGTCGACGTTATCGATGACCAAATCGTCGCTAACTAATATTATCAACTGCTGGGTCGACGCCAAAAAGACGTGACAAAACTCAGCGTTGCTAACTATTATCGACGGTCCCCAAGCCATCGATATTAATAAAATATTAATAGCGATGCCAAAGCCTTCGCTAATATTACGATACGAAATTAAGGTAATTATAATTTTAGCGACGTCTCGGCCATCGATAAATATATGTTGCCATAATTATTTTCTTATAATTTGAGCGACGCCTCGGCCATCGATAACGATTTATTAATAGCGTCGGCCCAGCCGTCAATAAGGGTCAATTCCGTAAAAATTTTTGCAAAAAGTTAGCGACGGCTTAGTAAGATTGGGACATTTTTTTGTTTGGTTTATTTATTTCTGAAGCCGTTTTCAATAATAACGTGTTGAAACTGTTTTATATATATAAATCAAATGAAAATCCAAATTATTCATTAAACAAACACAATTATCAAATTGAAATTAATGTTACAAACAATAGGAACATAAAAAAAATCACATAACGTAACTAAATTAAAGCAAGTGTATGATGAGAAAAGGAAAACTACTAATCGTAGTCTTTGTCAACAGAGGAAGACCCATCATCGGGATGGGTATCACTACGAGTCGGTGCACCAGCAATAGCAGCAGGTGGGGGCCGCGGAGGGCGAGCTGAAAACGGCGGTGGAGGTAGCGGGGGAGGCATCGTGGAGGAGGAGGTAGACTGCATCTGTTGTGTGAAAGTATACATCTGGGAGATTGACTCTTCCATTGCTCGAACTCCGTCGATTGAGCGTCAAGAGTGGTTTGCAGGCGGGTCACGTCGGTCTCGGACCGCCAAGCTATTACCAACTTCTAGGCTTGCTTCCCCATGTCGATACAAAACCCAATAATTAGGCATAAATCCCTTCCTAAGCAAATTGCACCTAACTTTATCCCGGGTCTTAAACTTTTTGCACTTGTACTTGGCACACGGGCACCTAATCTTACCCAAATTAATGCAGTTGGCACACGTGTAAGATTGTGTCTAAACTTATTATAAAAGATGGTTTAAGTCCTCCTATTTGAATAGATTTTATCGTACATCTAAGACCGATTATTATCTCCCATTTTCTGCAAAAGGGTAATTATTTACATATTTTTATTAATTTTAAATTAGTAAATATTTTTTAGAAATTTCGGCAGAGTATCCCTTATAAATAAGACACCCGAATGTAAATTTAAACACCATATCGAATGTCATTTTCCAAATTTTCAGCCCAAGAAAATATACAAACTCAATTAACATCACACAAAGCATTACATGATTTAATTCCTAACCATTCTAATTATCTTATTCCCCACATCAATTACGGCGCAAACACAAACAAACTTCAAACTGCTGGGATCTCTACGTCCCCACACAACATCATTTTACCTTTCCCATTCTACAAATCTACCCTTGGGGTTCAAATCTCTATTCCTAAATATGCAAATAACTTGTTCAAATAATTTCTTGTTACCTCATAATATTAGTTATCAATTTCAATTAACATTAATGTTCAATAATACCAAAACTGCAATGACCAAAATATGTGTTCAACTTCAATTCAAGTTAGTGTTAAATTTCAATTTAAATTAGAGTTCAATTTACATTATTTGATATTTTTGAATTGGTATCAAGTTAACCAATCTTTGTGCAGTGAAAAATAATGGGCAACACCAAGACTACAAAAACACGTACATACCCCACCACAGCCTCAGCCATAACAACAACAATGGGTCACAAATCTGCACAAATGGAAGAAGATACACACAAAATAGGTCAACACATGGGCACAAAAAAAAAACAGAACAAAACAAAAAATGTAAACTGATTAAAACAATCACAAACTCACCAGGAGCACGACGGTGGTGACGGAATTGAAAACGGAGCTTCGATGAGCAAGAAAATGAAGAGAGAAGGTGGAGCCCCGCGGTGGAAAGAGAGAGAAACGGAAGAGAGAGAAAGGAAAGTGGTTTTCTGCCGAGGAAGAAAGGGGTCTCGCGTTTTAATAACAAGCGAGACCCTTATCGACGGCCAGACCGTCGCTAAATTAATTTTATCGACACCAACGAAACGCACCGTTTCATTAAAGTTTTTTAGCGTCGGCTTAGCCATGGATAAATGGAAGATGGTGGGATTCAAAATTTTAAATTATTGATTCATTAGCGACGGCTTAGTCGTCGATACAATTCACGCTGAGACCTTTCAAATTACGTTTAGATAGCGACGGCCAAGCCGTCAGTAAGTGGCTTGATTTTCTCAATTTAGTGGATTAACACTAGCAACGTCTACACCGTCGCTTATTATAGCATTATTATTGATGATCCTGACGTCCCTCATGGGCTTCAGATTTGCACACACATTTTACAATTATCGACGGCTTAACCGTCACCATATTGGCACAACATGGCGGGATTCATTTTCGACAGCTTATTGATGGTTGGACCGTCGACAATGTTCGTGCCCGATGTCCCTCGATTTCGATATACTTATATCGACAGTACTTCACCATTAGCGACAGCTTCGCCGTCAGTAATGTCTGCGGACACGAGCCGTCGCAACTAGCCGTATGTACATGGGACTTGTGTAGTAGTGGTAATCATCAAACTTTTTTTTCTGTTTATTGTCAAACGGTTTTTAAATGGAATTAAAAAATAGCTACTAACATGCATGCGAGTTAATTTAAATAAAATTTTTATACCAAGATAAAAATAGCACAGTTGTTCATCAATCACTCACTGCTAGAAGAGTAATAGACTAATAGTGTAGTTTTATATGTAGTAGTGTCACGGTAAATGTTATATGAATAAACACCCAAAAAAGAAGATAAATTATTATAGATATTAAATAAAATAAAATACCCAAGTCCAAAAAAAATAATAATAAAATAAAATACTTTAGTTATGGTCTTTATTAGCATTATCAAATTTAAAGCTAGATTAGAGAAACTAATAAAACCCAAAATTATGATGATTAAATTTTTATATTATTTGTCCCAAATAATGAGAATAATATTATATAATAATAGTAGTAATAAAGCGAGCTGGTGTAAACCAAATAAAAGCAACCAAATTCAGTGTTGCCAACTTTTCAAAATTCCCTATTTCTTAGTATTTGATCTACATTTATCTACAATAAAATTGAGATGATATGATATTCCAATTCAATGCACAAAGTATACATAAACATATATACATGCACATGCATGGGGATGCCAACCAAATGCTTGACAAATCACACAAGTCAACCAAGATTAAGTATTAAAATAAACTCTTAAATTCCCACATGTAGATTAATATGCAAGTTTTCCAACTATCTGTTATCTTCATTTCATATAATAAAATTATAAAACAAAGCTGATGAGTTGTCAAATTGACACTTCTTCACACTTCAACGTTCATATATATATATATATATATATATATATATATATGATGATATATCTTCACTCATAAGATCAGATCTTCATTTTCCAAATAAATGTTATGGCTATTCATGCAAAGTCTGATGAAGGAATTCTTGAGAATGTTTGGGCTAAAATTATAAGCAGTGATGACAGAGCATGTCATGCATCATCATCAGAATCTTCCAATAATGGAAAAGACGGGTCAATGAAAATTCTAGAAAGGCTTCCAAGTTTAGGAAGATGGATATCTATGGGAGCAGAATTTTGGGAAGAAATCTTAGATGATGTTCTTCTACAAGCTACAACCAATAATAATAATAATAATAATAATAATAATAATGCAGATAGTACTATTGTGGCCATTGATGGAGGTGATGATGCAAAATCCAAGAAGAAGAAGATAGAAGTAATTAAGGCAAAGCACTACAGGGGAGTAAGGAGAAGGCCATGGGGTAAGTATGCTGCAGAGATTAGAGATTCATCCAAGAAAGGTGCAAGATTGTGGCTTGGGACATTCGACACGGCTGAAGAAGCGGCTTTGGCTTATGACAAAGCGGCTTTCAGAATTCGAGGTCCAAAGGCACGTCTCAATTTCCCACACCACAATCATAATAATGAAGATACAGAAAATGGTTCGCGCCGCCGTGGAAGGGAAGAGTTTGAAGATGTGATGGTGATGAATAATGAAGAGCAGCCTGCAACCAAGAAAATGGCAAGCTTGGAAAGGATGATGGATAATGAGCTTGAAGTTCTTGTGTTACAAGGATTCGGAAATGTTTATTTGGAAGACTTAATTTCTTCTCTATAAGAATGGTCACTAAAATAGTCATAGAAAGTTGTTGGTTACACATAAAGATTGTGTGAATATGGAACAAAGATTGAATTGAATTGTACATGCTCTTCGATATTTAACATAATAATTGTATTTCCCTGTTTGAAAATCTGATCCAAAATTGGCTTTCATTGTGAAATGCAAGATATATATATATAAATAAAAGTTAGTCATAATCAATTAATTTTTTAAGTAAATTTAGATTGATATTATTCTTTTTATTATTATTGATTTTAAGTAGGTCGAAGACTAATCCTTCACGAATATGAGTTTCATTTAAGAGTTTGTCGTTGAACAATTGCAGGTTTCGATCCACACTTACTTAAGCGAACTAGTGAGCTAACCATTTGGACCAACCTAGGTTGGTTGAAGCAATTATGTGTACAATTTCTCTCACAGGCTTTCAATATCAAGCTTCAAGCCATCAAGAAGTGAAAATTGGAAAGAAAACTGATCAACCATGGGCCTACTGGGCACCTCTGGATATAGAGAGAAGAGAAATCTGGATCTTGGCGACAAAAACACCATACTTCTGATAGAAAGCACCTTATTCTAACCCAAAAGGCCCAAAACATAAGGAAACCTAATCACATATCATACTAACTTTGGATTAAGGTTTATGCCTTCAATCCAAAAACAAAACATATCAAACAAACAAAATTTGTCCCTTCAGAATAGGCAAGGACTAAGTCCAAAAAGAAAAGACATTGTCCAAAAAAAAATAGGCAAGGACCATCCAAACATAGAAGAGGTAAAAGCTATGCTTTAAGAACTTCTCCATTTGGGCCGTTGGCCCCTTTGATTACCAAAAACAAACCTTCTCCATTCATGGAAGGGATGGGGTATGTGTGTGAGGGTGTAATTTACCAAACACAAAGAAACGTCTCCATTCACAATTGGGATGGACCACCGCATGTGTGTGAGTGGAGCAGTGTAAATGCGTAAATAATACTAAGGGCAAGTTAATTCTTTAAACAAATTAAGTTTTCAAATTATCCGATTACACTGTTGAGAGATATATAATCAGATTGCATCATTTGTTTAACTTTATGGAATCCGTGAAAAGGTGATGAGTTTTATGGAAAACTCCACATCCTGACACAGTTTTTATTCAATCTGTCATATGACATTTGGCTAAGTCTATGAAATCCGTAGAAAGATTTAAAGTTTTATGGAAAACCCCCACACTCACCATGATTTTTGGTTAAGTTGCAAGCAAGAGTCACATTTAGAGTAGTATGATGTTATAATATAATTCATTCTTCACCATTTTTAAGTCAAACTCAACAAATTAAATGTCAATTATAAGATTTGGATCCACCTTTTCTTGTATATTCTTTGATAAAGAAATCAATTGCACCTATTTTCAGATAATTACTATACAGCAATCATGTGTGACATGGATATCAAATAATTCTAATTGCTAATTGGCCATTATTAATCATTATATCTATCCGTATAGGAATGAGTACAAAGTGTAACCACAATATCTAAAATATATAAATTAGCAATACAAGCTCTCACAACAATATAATTAATTTATTACTATATTTTTTTAAAAAATAAAGTTTAGAACATTTTAAACATCTCATGTATAAGAAAAAAAAATTTAGTTGCACACCCCCTTAAAGAAAATTAACTCTTATCATATTAAATTATGTACTTCATGATGTTTTTTTTTCTTATAGATGAGATGTTTGAAATGTTCTAAACTTTATTTTTTTTAAAAAAACTGTAGTAATAAATTATAAGATGATCCATGATATGAAAATTATATTTTTTTTTATTATACCTACTACTATTTTTATTCTTATATTATACATGAACCAACTACCAATAAATACATTGCATATTATAAGTGCATACAATATTTAAGTTTCTCGTTTTTTGTAAGTATCATATATTCATGCATATGTCAAATGCACCTAGAGTCACCGGATTTTGAAAAAATTCATATATTTTTTGCTATATACTTACTACTAATTTTATTTTTATATTATACATGAATTAAGTATCAATAAATACACTACATATTATATCTTCAGACAATAAAAAATAATATCATATACATCTTATAAAAAGCCAGTTTTTGGTGCGGCAATGAAGCAGATGCTGTCAGCTTTTCCTGCAATGCCTTTGGCGGGCAAATTTTCGGCCGACATTTTTATGGTGTTACAAAGAGTTTTGGCTTGGTGGGTTCTGGTTGCCACAAATGATAGTACTGCGCTGGAATTGGTGCGGGAGTCGGTGCTTGGCTGGGTACAATGAGTACTACTAAAATGGGATGCACCGTAAATGATATGGGATACGGTGCCGACACCCCTGTTGCTACATTGAGGAAGGGTCTCCTTGTGACCGCTTATATATATTGGGTGAGTTTTATGCTGTTTTTTAGCAGGTCTAAAAGACACAATATTCAATATGTGCCTGGGAGATGATAAGAGGCAGTGAGCAATGAAGAAGTTACAGCGAACAAGAACATGGGCAAATCAAAGAGAATGACAGGGCGAGGGTGAGGGAGATACCGGCGACAAAGACCACTGAACCTCCTCTTCCGGCTATGCGTCTCCTCCGTCAAAGACGGTTGCATTCTCTGTCCTCGACATCGTTTGCCTTATCTCGTTCTACTTGTTCTCGGTTTCTGGTTCTCCTTCTCCTTTCCTATTTATTCATTTATTCTTTTTCATTATCAAATTGTTATGCTTTGCAATATATGATATAACATTCAATGGCATGAGTTTTAATTTTCTTAATTGATTAAGACTACTTCAAATTCTGAAAGCATTCCAGGTGTTTGATGAAATGTTTACTTGGTAGTAAAATAGTGATAATTGATAATTGGCAATTTTAGTCAATGTGCCCTTTATAAGCAGGGATGAGGTTTGAGCACTTGTCTCGTGTCTGCATCTCGGAGAGCTCTGGTGAGAGATTTTAGCACTACAGTTAGTTTTATCATTGTCCTGATTCGTCACTGACTCCGGCAAAGACCAGCGTAATCCTCTTCTATTTCTTAACTCCATTAATTCATGGCTGCTATTGTCTTTTCCTTTTCTATCAGGGGTCGTTGATTCTAATATTCACTTTTGATACATTGCTGGGTTATTTTGACTGCATATGCATGTTCTGATGTTCATGTTTGAATTTCATGGTGTTGTTCTTTATAATTTCGCATGAAATGGTGATTTTGGGACTGACATAAAGTTGTATCAGATTATGAACAAACTTGCGATAGTATATATTTCAAGGAATGCTATAAGCTCAAGCTCAATAGCTAAGAAATTGAAGCTTTTATATTTAGAATGGAATCCATATTATTGTACTTTTGTTAGTATTTTAGCTTTTCACTTATGAGTGTTTACATAATAACACTGTCAAAAGAAAAATACTAAAAATATACTGAGTTGTGATATTTCTTATATGAATTGAGTAATTAATTGTTCAATCTGATTATTAGGAATAAGATAATGTACAAGCCGTGTCCTTATTGTTGGTTGATAATTGTCTATTTAGATTTTGGAATGCTGATATGCAATGTACTTCAATTGCCTTCTTTGGTGGCTGCTGCCTACTGTTGTTTTATTTCTTCCTAGATTTATTATATCACCTAAGTTGAATCTCTTGGTATGTATTTCTTATTAGATTTAATACTGTCACTTTTTTTTTAAAGTAAGCATAGAGTCAAAGGCATGCACCTTAACTATTTCTTCATTTCTTCTAATTGGGACTTGCAAGAATTGTGTAGAAAAGTACCTAAGGGCTTGACATATTTGCTCTACTTCAACTTTCAATTTATTAAGCAATTTCTGTGTGTTTTAGAAAGACAATGAAAATTAGTAGTAACTAGACTAAATTTTGATTCAAATGATTACTTGTTAGGTTGCAAACATAAAGACAGAGCAATGAAAATTAGTAGTAAATAGACTAAACTTCAATTTGAATGATTATATTGACACTAATTGATGATTGTATTAAAGTGCCGAATGATGTTTACATCATCGTTTCTGGGAAGTAGAGTTCATTAATTGTGTAATGGAAATGAGAGTCTTATGGACTCTACAAACAGGGGACATGTTTGGAGAAGTTGGTGCACAGCTTCTTGGAGTCTTATCTTTCCTTATATGGGCTAGCAAGTATCATGC
>JASCZI010120834.1:359592-373614 GCA_036250425.1 Stylosanthes scabra
TTATTTATTGAGTTTTGTCTTCATACAGTTTTGTACTAGCGTCTTTCTCAAAGGTCTGGAAATGGGTCCATACTAAAGGTGGTTATGATATATGAATTCCATCTTAGTCTGATTGATTTTTAAGTCAAATAGAAGTTTTTGCTTTATTGCAGTGGTGGCTACCCTGGACTCTCATTTGTTCAAGCCAGTGTTACAGGAAAATAACAATTACAAGGAGATGAAATTTTACTGAGAAAGGTAATTATGTAATGATTTTAAAATTGTCTTACCATTGAATGGTCAAATAATGCATGCTTCTTCTCATATAACAAGAAATCCCTTTAATAAAGAATTCCTTGCCTAAATATGCTATGCAATTATTTTGTTTGATCTTAATAAATTTTTCGCTTGATTTCACATGCAAAAGGGTCTGTATTTCCATGTTCTGGATGAATACAAGCATGTTCTATTGCGCCTTTACTCAAACAGCTACATGTTATCTTACTGTTGTTAATTTCCTGGTGCAGTTGGGTATTTTGAATGTTACTCAAGCTATGAATCTTTCTCTTGAACTTGCTTATCCTCTATATATTGTTGTTTCTGTAGATTGGTATGCTTAAAGCTTTCATGTTACTTAAATCATGTTTAAACTTTCTTGCTAACTTGTAATATTAATTTTTATCTTTTGGTGTATGATTTATGGATCATCAAATATGTTCTTTGGTCATTAACTAATGTGAGGAACCTGTTGTTAAGAGATGCGATAAACTATTAAAGAAGAAGGCCAATGATGCTAATTTAGACTATTTAAATCTGATCAATAGACTATTTATTCTATTTAATATATAGTTTGTAGACTTCAGTTTATAAAATATATATATTTCTATCAAAATATAGAATTAAAATATTTTAATTTATTTGTCCTTATGTTTGTTCTTGATTGTATGTATGTAAAAGATAGCTGTATTATCAAAACTCTATTACACTATTATATCTCGACAAATTTATGTCTCTTTTGGTTTTCTCCTCAGCATTAGTGTATGATTGATAATGATTGTAGGTACTTCCGGAGCTGAAAAAGTTGATTGAGAATCAAGAGTCAGTCCAGCAAGTCCTGTTTTAAAGGCAACATTGATGTCTATATTCTGCTGGTCTATTGCAGCAGCAAACAATTTTTCAACAGTATTACCCCTAGATCTATACATGTTACTCCCTTTTGATTATATGTAAATATGAATTACTATTTTTTTAGACTCAGTTGAAAAAAGACATGGAACTTTGGAACATTCGACTACTCTATTTTCCTCCCAAACGGCGCTCTTGACTTGTTATTGTATAAGGACTTTCTTTGTATATCAACAATGGATGGAAGGGATGGGGCTGATGATGTTTGATCAATGGAAGAGATGAGGCTGATGAAGAGACGAGGCTGATGATGTCTGTGCCTGCTTGGAGTGTAGTCTTTTATTCTTTTTTTTATATATGTATGAAAACCCTCGAGAATAATTGAGTATCCAGATTAGTTTTTTCTTTTCTTTTCTTTTGCTGGTTCCGAATATAGGTGACAATTATTTTAAAAAATGAAAAGTATATGCATAACATTTTTTTAACCAATAAATCAGTCAATAAAAATAGAACATCCGTAATTAATATTTATAAGACATTCATAATAAAAGTAGAACATCTATAATTTTTTTAGAAATAAAATATCTGAAACTTAAAGTAACCAACCATTAAAACAGAACATTTGAAATCTAAAGAAATAAAACATTCGAAATTTAAAAAAATAGAACATCTAATTTAAATTGTTGGCTGATGTTCACTGATTTTTTCTTGGTTACCTAACATTATTCTTTAAAAAATATTTAAACTTTAAGTGGGAGTTATTTTTAATGAAATAGGAATTTATACTATTTAATTATTTATTAGCAATTCTAACACCATTTAATAATTTAATAATTTACAAATAATAAGGCTGGTATTGAGATATTGTTGTGTACAAACAATAAATATTTATTCTACATTTAAATGGATTAAATCTAATCCATTCTTTATGCACGGGCTAGATAAACTAGTTAAGTATATAAGTAAAGGTGAAAAAGGAGGTGGGGTGCCACAGATTTTAACTCGCCTAATAGACTAGAATCCGTAGGAGGCTTTAAAGGTTTTCAGCTTACATGGTTTACAAAGAAATCGTGGGTGGTTTCCATTGATTTTGAGCATTTGGTATACAAAGAAACTGTGGGAGCCTTCCACTGTTTTTGAATTTTTGGCCCAAAAAATGAAGAAACCGTGACAGGGTATAACTTTTTTATAAACCTCTAAACCCTTCCACGGTTTTCATAGATTTTCCATTCGGGGCAATTGCATCATATTTAATAGAATGGTGTGTATATGAATAATTTTGATGGGAACATAGAACATATAAGTAACTTGCCTTAATACTAATTATTTAAAAAAAAATAATATTAATAAGGTTTGTAAAGTAAACTTTAAATGTTAATCTGACATTTAACATTATTATTTAGTGTTTGCAAAATGATTTATCAACTTAATTTTTTTTATTAAAAAACTGAACGACAATTCCGTTTAGCTTGGATTTTTACAATATCCATAAAAAAAAAAGACGCAACAAACGTATCACTAATCTTTAATATTTTAGTGCATCAAATAATTTTGTAAAAAAATTAAAATAGATATTTATATCGATTCAATATTCCATACAACGCGCAGATACTATTATAATTAATTATAAAATGATGAAAAAAATTAAAATATAATATAACAAAATACATGATACATGTTAAAATAAAATACTCTTATTAATTATATTTTGTTATATTGTAACTTTTTAAAAAAGAAAATTAGATTAATTAATGAGATTACAATATTTTAACAAAATACATCATAAAATAATTATTGTAAAATATAGCACTCTTATTAATTAATTCAATTTTCCTAATATTTTTAATTAATGAAAGTATCATATTTTAACTAAGTACACGATAAAACGATAAATCATGTTAAAATATTTTATTCTTATCAATTAATCTATTTACCTAACATTATTAATTAATTGATGAGATTTTATATTATAATTAGAATACTAAAGAAAAAGTATTTATCATACAAAGATTAAAAGAAAATTAAAATACAATTTAATCAAATTCATAATAAAATTATCATATTCAAATATTATACTTTTATTAATTAGTTAAATAAACCATAAAAGTTAAACAAGAGTACTATATTTTAAATTTTTTATCTTTTTAAGATTAATAATCTTTTATTAATATTCAAATAAATATAAAATACAATATTCTCCTCTATTAATAAATAACTCCTATAAAATCGTTGCTAATAATTAATATAAAGTTACATAGATAAAATATTATAATTTCATTAATTAGTTAAAAGAACTATCAAAATTGATGGAGTACTATATTTTAATTTTTTTTTTATTTTCTAAGATGAATAATCTTATTAATCATGCTATTTTAACAAGTGGTTTTTACTAGCCCAGTGGAAAACCAAGCAAGTTAACAATTTCACGCCCACTCTCACTGCTAACAGCATCCTTTTCATTGTTGCCGTCTTCTTCTTCATCCTTCTTCTTCTTCTTCCACCATGTCTGCAACTTCTTCGTTGTCTTCATCGTCTTCTTCTTTTTTCATGTCTGCAACTTCTTCTTCTTCTTCTTCTTCTTCTTCTTCTTCTTCTTCTTCCACCATGTTTGCAACTTCTTCGTTATCTTCATTGTCTTCTTCTTCTTTCATGTCTACAACTTTTTCTTCGTCTTTATTGTTGTTGTTGTTGCTGTCGTTGTCATTGTTGTTGTTGTTATTGCTATTACGTTTCGTTTGGTTCTGATTACAATAATCCAGAATCCACCTAAATAATATTCTATAATCCACAGAAATAATATTCTAAACTCAACCCAAAAAATAACCCAGAATCCACCTAAATAATGTGCTAAACTCAACCAAAATAATATGCTAAAATCCACCGAAATAATATGCTAAACTCAACTGCATCTTCTTTCCTTTCTTCCTCCCTTTTTTCTTCTAAGTCTGCATCTGCATCTTCTTCTACTACTTCTTCTTCTTTTTCTTTCCTTCATTCCTTCTTCTATTTCTACATCTACATCATCATCATCATCTCATCATCATCATCATCATCATCATCATCTTCTTCTTCTTCTTCTTCTTCTTCTTTCATCATGTCTGCAACTTCTTCGTGGTCTTCATCGTTTTCTTCTTCTTTCGTGTCTGTAACTTTTTCTTCATCTTTATTGTTGTTGTTGCTGTCGTTTCATTATTGTTGTTGTTATTCCTGTTATGTTTCGTTTGGTTCTAATTACAATAACCCAGAATCCACCTAAATAATATTCTATAATCCACCGAAAAAATATTCTAAACTCAACCGAAAAAAATAACCAATCCACCTAAATAATGTGCTAAACTCAACCAAAATAATATGCTAAAATCCACCGAAATAATATGCTAAACTCAACTGCATCTTCTTCTTCTTCTTCCACCATATTTGCAACTTCTTCGTGGTCTTCATCATCTTCTTCTTCTTTCATTTCTGTAACTTTTTCTTCATCTTTATTGTTGTTGTTGCTGTCGTTTTCATTATTGTTGTTGTTATTGCTGTTACGTTTCGTTTGGTTATGATTATGATAACCCAGAAATCCACCTAAATAATATTCTATAATCCACCGAAATAATATTCTAAACTCAACCCAAAAGATAACCCAGAATCCACCTAAATAATGTGCTAAACTCAACCAAAATAATATGCTAAAATCCACCGAAATAATATGCTAAACTCAACTGCATCTTCCTTCCTTCCTTCTTCCAAATTTGCATCTGCATCTTCTTCTACTTTCCTTCATTCCTTCTTCCATGTCTAGTATCGTCATCATCATCACCATCTCATCATCATCATTATCTTCTTCTTCTACTTCTTTTTCTTCTTCTAACAATAGAAAACGAAGAAGAAAACGATGATGAAAGTTGCAGAACGAAATAACAACAGAAGAAGAGACATTATATTAAGGGGAACGAGCAAGTGAAGAAGCTTATATGGTTTTCCACTTGGTTGACGTTATATTAAAAAAAAAGGAGCGCGTAAAGAAGCTTACATGGTTCCTACTTGATTAATGAAACCACTTGGTTACCTAAAATAATTCTAATCTTATACTAATATTTAAATAAAGATAAAATACAATATCCATTATAAATAACTCCTATAGAATCGTTGCTAATGACTTATATAAAGACACATAAATGGAATATTATATTTTTATTAATTAGTTGAAAAAACTATTAAAATTAATGGAGTACTATATTTTAAATTTTTTTTATCTTTTTAAGATTAATAATCTTCTATTAATATTCAAATAAGGATAAAATACAATATTCTCATTCATTAATAGATAATTCATGTAGAATCACTGCTAATCATTCTTTATACTGGCTTGACACTACAATTTTAAGTTTAACCAATAAAATAGTGAGTTTGGATTGAGGTTTCTTAAAGTATATTATTCATAAATTTAATTTTATCAAATTATATAAATACGTGTCAATATAATTTATGTTTAGTAAAATAAATATTATTTATTAATTGAAATCATTTTTAAATAAATAATTATTAAAAAATATGATATTAAATAATATTATTATATTTTTTAGTATATTTAATTTTTTATCAATATTTTTTCAGGACTCTTAATACTCTTTTTAGTACTCTAACTTTTCATTATTATTACTCATTTATGTTAACTTTTTTTTAATTAATTATATTTAATAGCATCAATAAATTATATTATAAAAGATAATAATAATCAATATAACATATATAAATCATAGGGCAAGTTATCCTAATAAACCAAATACATTCCAATATTATCAATAATAAATGATCAGATTTCACCAAAAGAAAATTTTTATGGAATCAGTGGCACCCTATCACGGATCCTTTGTATCAAAATTAACGGATTCTGATCCTAACACGCTATCACGGATTCTTTGCAAATTGGATGATAATTGAAATTCTAACACGTTACCACATATTTTGTTTGTTTTACAGCAAAATATATATAAAAAGATTTTTTTTAAGAAAATTTATGTAATCTTTTAACCTAACCTAATAGGTATATTATAATAACCCAATAGGTATATTATAATATTCTATTACATGATAAATAATTTATTTTCACTGTACCTATTACTAATTTTATTCTCATATCATACATGTATCAATCATCCAATAAATACATGAATTTTTTTTTTTTGATATGACAAGGTTTTTTTTTAAAAAAGAATTTATATTACCTCTTGACCTAATTAATAGGTATATTACATGACATGATAAATAATTTATTTTTCATATACCTATTACTAATTAAAAAAGTATTAGGTATCTTTGGATCAACCTTGGGCCTACTGGGCACCTTTGGATATAGAGAGAAGGGAAATCTGGATCTTGGCGACAAAAACACCATACTTCTGATAGAAAGCACCTCATTCTAACCCAAAAGGCCCAAAACATAAGGAAACCTAATCACATATCATACTAACTTTGGATTAAGGTTTATGCCTTCAATCCAAAAACAAAACATATCAAACAAACAAAATTTGTCCCTTCAGAATAGGCAAGGACTAAGTCCAAAAAGTAAAGACATTGTCCAAAAAAAAGAATAGGCAAGGACCATCCAAACATAGAAGAGGTAAAAGCAATTCTTTAAGAACTTCTCCATTTGGTCCGATGGCCCTTTGATTACCAAAAACAAAACCTTCTCCATTCACGGAAGGAATGAGGGGTGTGTGTGAGGCTGTAATTGACCAAAAATAAAACTTCTCCATTCACAATTGGGATGGACCACCGCATGAGTGTGAGTGGAGCAGTGTGTGTGTGATTGTATGAGGAAAAAAAATTACATCAGTGTGCATTTTCGGTTAGCCGAATTAATAAAATTATTAATAACCAATGGTTGATATATTTTTCTTATTTTGGTCTTTACCTAAGGCTCATAGATTGATCAACATAAACAGAAGTTTTGTTTTAAGTATTCTTTTAGAAGTATAATTAGAAACGAAGGCAAACCCAAATACGTAGGTGGCAACAAACTTTTTTAACATTATTTGCATCATGATCATGATATGGATGCACTAGTTTTGTTCTTTGATTTCATCATATTGCATTGGTTAATTAAGCAAAAACCTTTGCTTTATCATCATTCCTTCCCTCCCTTCTCCCACACTTAACCAACTAACACCAGCACTACCACCTACTTTTGTTATTACCCTCTCTTAGTCTTGTCCTTGCACTTCAAGAAAAAGAAATTGCTTTACACTGCAATGATTATAAATTGGCACCAATTTGTTAAGCCCACAACTATAAAGTTGGTATGTAACAGACTTTAGTCCTCCTAGGTTGTTAAGTAAGCCCCATATAATCCACCCTTTCCCTTCCACTTTCTTTCATTGTTACAACTTTCAAGTTCAACCTTCCTCATAGGTTTCTTAGTCATTAAGGTTACAACATGAGTACAGCCAGATTTATCAAGTGTGTCACTGTTGGAGATGGTGCAGTTGGAAAGACATGCATGCTTATATCCTATACTAGCAATACCTTTCCCACTGTGAGTAGTACTTTTTTATCATCTCAATCTGTAAAATGTAGATTATGCATTAGAACTTAATTAGAAGAAGGTGAATCATGGTTTATGCCTATATTGTTATTCTTTCCTTTGCTGATAATGTCATCATAGGATTATGTTCCAACGGTGTTTGACAACTTCAGTGCTAATGTGGTGGTGGATGGTAGCACTGTCAATGTGGGTTTATGGGATACTGCAGGTTTGCCACCTTTCTTTAACATTTAAATCTTAGAGAGCCTAATTTTTTTTTAGGCTAAGGTTGGGTTTGGTAATGCTGCGGCTCTCAAAAAGCGGCTGAGCTCTTTGTGCTCTCAAAAAGCAGCTGATGGAAAGTTACATGATGACCGTTTGGTAAAATAACTCAAAATTGCTCTCAATAAGCAGAAACTACACATATCGTGTTTGGTAAATCTATTTAATAATTGCTCTTAAGATAATAAATTACTACGACGACCTTTTTGTTAGTATGTGATGCATTAATATAAAATTAAATATAACTAATGGAGGATAAAATTGATTTTTTATTAAAATGTAAGGTTAATTCGTCATTTTACTTTTTGAGGAGCCAGAGCAAGCTTTGAAAAGCTACTCTTGAGGGCTCTCAAAAGCCGGGAGCAAAAGCTCCTTGGCCTTTTGAGTTACCAAACGCAAAAAGATGGCTCCTACTTTTTGAGAGCAGAGCACTTGATCGAAAAACTTTATCAGACCCACCCTAAACCTTCAATCTTATGCTGGCCAAAAGTAACAAATTCATTAGTTAGTGTTTAAGGGCAAAAAAAAGCTTACATGTTAGTCCTCTTTGTATATGTACAACATGATTAATTTGTCAATTTTTTTTTTGAACAGTATGAATTGCGTTTCTTAAATGCTAAGTATGATTTTGTCCATAACAGGACAAGAAGATTACAACAGGTTAAGGCCCTTAAGTTACAGAGGAGCTGATGTGTTTTTGTTATGTTTTTCTCTAATCAGTAAAGCAAGTTATGAGAATATTTCTAAAAAGGTTTCTTTCTTTAATCATATCCCTTATTATGCACCTTATTATGCAATTCAGGTTAATTTCTTTAATCTGCCACCTTTTATTTATTTATTTATTTTTTGGAAACAGTGGATACCTGAGCTGAGACATTATGCTCCAAATGTGCCTATTGTGCTGGTTGGAACAAAGCTGGGTAAAATCAAAATTCCATCACAGTAGTAGTATTAAAATCATAAAAGACAATCCTTAATATGTTGGCAATTACTTCCCGATTCTTCTTCAATTAACTTTTGCTAATTATACACAGATTTGAGGGAAGACAAGCAATTTTTCATTGATCATCCTGGGGCTACAAGAATCACAACTACTCAAGTATATCCCAAACAATATACATTTTATTTTTTATTTTTTAAAATGTCTGCATTAAAAACTTAAATTCTTCTGGGTTGATAATGGAATGGACAATGATTATGGTGTGCACTTTGCAGGGTGAAGAACTGAAGAAGATGATTGGAGCAATCACATACATAGAATGCAGTTCTAAAACACAGCAAGTAAAATGCTTCGACTTAATTTTAGTTAGATTAGTTAAATTCCTAATAACAATGTCCAAATATTAGTGACAAAATTCTATGAATTCAATTCCAAAGTGATTATTATAATTCACACCTTTTTCTATTTTTTTTCATGTTGCAGAATGTGAAAATAGTTTTTGACTCTGCAATAAAGGTTGCACTGAGACCACAGAAACCAAAGAAGAAACCACGCAAGAGTAGAAGGACATGTTTTTTCTTCTAAGTAGTATTTCTTATTCATAAGATAAGAAATCATTAAGATAATAGAATTGAAAACACTATACTTTAGTGTTCGTCATTTTCTATATAATCTTTGTGAAGAACATTAGGCTTCTCTTTCTTTTTAAGGCTGGCAAATGAAATTTAGGATTGCATTGTTGAATTAATTATTTCCTTTCTTTTTCTACCATTTTCGTTCCTCTGTAATATTACACAAGTCCAATATTCGAATCTTTGCAATTAATCATTTTCTATTCCTAATTTTTACCATGTTTCTTTCAAATAAACATGATTAGATCATCATATATAAATAATAATAATAAAAATATATGAATCTCAGCGTTATCATTCCTTCTTTTTTCAAATAAATATGATTTGTGAGATCATCGAATAAATAATCATACTAATATCTAAATCTCAGTAATACCATTTTTAAGTCAATTAAAAATAGTAATTACTGAATCTCATTACGAGCCCTATCAACTTAATCTCGGTAATTGAGTTGAAAATTCTTTCCATTATCCCAAAAAAAAAAATATTCTACGGAAAGTAATAGGTTTGAGTGGAAATTTTGATTATTAGGTTTAATGATAGAAGAGTACGTATTCATGTACTCAATTTATTTTTGGTATCTTAGTTCAGCTTCAAACTCCATTAAAAAATAAATCTATATAAATTTAACATCAATATCTTTCCTCAATTTTCATATCTCGAAAATTATATTTTTAGCTATTGAATTTTTTTTTTCAAAATTCTAATTTTTGTTATTGAAATTTTTTTCCAAATCAAATGAACTAAAATTCAAATCAAATATTAAGTTTCAGATATGGATTTTTTTAAAAATCTTGTTATGCAGTATTTTAAAGATTATTATTATTATTGATTGTAGTACTTTTAAATATGATATATAATTAATTATATAATTTTTATATTTTAATTTTATTTTATTTTTTACAATTTAATTAAAATTGTTTGAAACAATTAAAAATAAAATAAGATCTAAATTTAATTAAATTAAATTAAAATTAAGTATTAAAATGATAAATTTAATACGTAATATCAATTATGGTCCAAAAATACTAATTTGACATTATGTGAAGACTCGAAATAAAATTAATTTAAAATTAAACATTAAAAATGTTCCGGGTGTAATTATAAGTTAGGGCAACCCTACCAAATTGTGTTATATATTTTCGTTTTCCTTAGAATCCAAACCAAAGATTTTTTGCTTGAAAACAAAGTCAAAATTTGTAGTGGATGGAAGGGGCATCTCTTTTTCAACCGAATCTGAAAGGGAAGTGGGCATGGGTAGTACCAATTATCAATTGGTGAAAATATTGCTAACTGTCATGCTCATCTGCTTCATCAACGTAACTCGGAAATCGGATGTAGTTTATATTACTCTTATCTTTTTAATATCGAAAAGTATGCGTTATTTTTTATCTCTGAGTTTAATTTGTACTCTTATCTTTATCCATATTAAAATTAAATTTTTTAATATTATAAAAAATAAAAGAAAAACAAAAACTTATTTTTATAAGGAAAAAAATTGGCAAAAACTAATATGTTATAATTTCTTATATGCTAGGTAATTAATAAAAATTCAGCTAATATCATCGGTCAACAATTTAAATTGGATATTCTATTATTTTATGTTTTGAATGTTCTGATTTTAACTTTCTAAAAAATATAAAATTGGCTGAGGTTGTTTCGGATATTATATAGCTTTCATTGTGGATGTTTTATAAATAATAGTTTCGGATGTTCTATTTTTTATTGATTAATTTGTTGGTTAAAAAATTATTAGTTACTTATACTTTTTCAATTTTTTATTTAAAAAGTGTAAATTACAAAAATACGTAAATACTCCCATTTGGTCATTTCGGTCTCCTTCCTTTATTCTTCAAATGCATTTTTATATATTATAATTATGCATATCTAATTCAATTGAGCAAGCCAAAGAGTTGCTAGCAAGCCAAAGAGGTGCTGAATCAGAACATATTATGCTTGTGCCCTGTAATAATGTGGTGCCTGTGTTAGCTTTTTAATATTTGCTTGTTTTAGTTGCTTATATTTGCTTGTTTAGTGCTTTGCTGTTAGTGTTGTAAAAGTACTCAGTTGACTCCTTACAAACCTCTCACCCCTTTTATGGGTTTTTTTTGGTGAGCGAGGAATTATCAAAAAAAAATTAACTGCTAAATTATATAAAGGATAAAATATTTGCAAGAAGTTTAAATATATAATAATTTGATTCAATTTTATTTCTAATGTTTTTTTTAGTATCAATTATACCCCTTAATTGTTCAAATTTCTTGTGCACGAAAAACTTCAATTAAGGATATAAGTGAAATTAATCGAAAATATTAGAGTAAAAATGAATCAAATTAAACATTAGAAATTTTTTAAAACTTCACGAAAATGTTAGGGGCATAAACAATACTTTACCCTTATATAAAAGATTGTATATAATATGTTATCAAAATTTTTTATTATAAAAATATAGACATTAATATTTTTAATTTTATTTTTCTAATAACATAAAGATAAAATTTTGTCACGAGATACAATGAAATTATATTGATGTCTAATTTTTTCTAAAATATCCTTTATTATATATATTGTATAAAAAAAAATATAGGTAACCAATATTTTCTAACCAACAAAACAGTCGATAAAAAATAAAACATTTGTAACCATTGTATCGAACGTCCACAATAAAAGAAATAGAACATCCGAAACCTAAATCAACAAAAAAAAAATATAACATTCAATTTAAATTGTTTTCTTATATTAATTGAATTTTTATTGGTTACCTAGCATGGTTGATTTTATAAACATTTTTTTCTAACATTTGAAATCAGTTAAAATATAAATAAACTAATTCAATATTTTTACGCATATTTAAAAAACGAAAAGTGACTTTCCTATTAATACAATAGAAAGAATAACGTGCGTATTAAATACCAAAAGAATCTCCATAAATAAACTAGTGACTGAAATTAAAAGAGGTGAGGACATAGAATTGATGAAAGAATCCCCCCCAATAACGCTCCCAACTCCTGAATTGCTTAAAAACGAGGGTGCAGGAACATGAACAAAAATCAGTGAAGGTGGTCTTGGATTGGATTGAATTAAGTAGTTACTGGTATATAGTGTTGTTGGTGGACACATACATACATACATGTTAATGTTGCCATAAGAGTAGTTCTCTTTGAAGTCATGCATGGATGAAAATAAATGGCTACACCACCAATGGCGTGCCACAACTTTCTGTCTCTTAACTCTAAATTTTCTGTGCCGAATGCAAATGTAGTGTATAAATATAAATATATATAAATATTAGTATTAGTATAAATTAAATTAAAGAGGGTTTTTGGTTTCCCTCCCATGGCAGCAATAGCAAGTAATAAGCCCATTTTAAGTAGTTGCGGTTTATACCATCCATGTGCACCAAAATTAAAAGCATTCAATCTCACCCTGTTGAGTATTTACTGCATGCATGTTAGCATTTACTGATTCTTGTTAATTGCCGCAACTCTAGCTTCCTAGTTCCTACCACACACACCCATCTCATACATACACACACATATTATTGTTTCTTACTATAGGTTAACACATTTGCTATATAGGTTTCAAATGTATTGATCTTGTTACAGGTTTTGTGTGGATTCAAGCTAAAGCTTTATTGGTAAATTGACAAATTACTTTTAGCAATATCTTACTTCTCGCGCACACCAAAATCAGCCACAAAATTAATTATTTACATAAAAAAATACTTTAAAAACGTGTGAAACCACACATGTCTTTAATTTATACATTAAAAACTTAATAACTAATTAAATAGGTGGCTAATTTTTTGTATAAATATTTTAGTTGGTTATATATTATTATTGAGCTTTTAATAAATTTGATACATTGCTTGATTGTTTGGTGCTGTAGTCATCTAAATTTGTATATATGATAAAGTAAAACAAAATAAATACAGATGCTACTAAAAATACTAGTAAAATATATATCATTTTATTTATATATCAAGTTCAAATGCATTAGAACAAACTAGAGAGATAAAATTCAGCATTACAATGGTTCTTATAGTTGTTTAATTATTAGTTGAAGTTAACATAGGTAAAGACAAAAATCTCTTTTCCATTTAAATGTTACTAGTGATTGGGATTTAGATTGGGATTTTATGAAATACGTCTAATTTAATTTGTCCTAGTTTTAATTATTGTTTCTTTCTTTCCATTGTATCCTAGAGATAGCTCAAGAGTTAATATTTTCAAATTTATCCGATATTTTATTTTTATAATTTGATTATCGAAAAATTATATTAGTTATATTAGTTTCTAAAAAAATGTTAATTAAATTGGTTATTTCACTATTTAGATAATGACATATCATATTTTATAGTGCCACATATAATAAAATAATTGAATAGGATAACGTGTCATTTATTTAGCAACATTTTTCCTTAATTATTTTATAATACATGTTTTTTAATTGAAAAATGACTTATTTGATTGATAATTGTATTGTTTAGTGATTAATATAACTAATAAAATTATATATATATATATATATATATATATATATATATATAT
>JASCZI010120835.1:1790-34073 GCA_036250425.1 Stylosanthes scabra
GAAGTTCCGCGATTTGGTGAGTTGTTACATGTTCAATCCTATCATTCTTAAGTCATAGCATTAGTTATTGCTAAAGGCCTAAAAGAATCAAAATTCGTTTGTTACAAACATTAGTTTCAACTTGCTCTGCTGCATCAACTGTTTTGCAGGTAACTTCAGTTCCACTGGCAAAAGATGACGATGCAAATTAGCCAGCTGGTTTGTCTTAAGAGCTTTTGTATTTTCACCAAGTATTGACAGCAGACAATAAGAGTCTTATACCGAGTTGTATATAAGTCTGCTTCTTGTGTTGTAAAATCTTATTCTGCAAAAAAATGGAGGAGTTTCATGGATTATTTGTCCATGTTAGCTCCAAATGTCTCGGTGATTCTGGGAACTCATTGTTGAATGTATCGTTTTCCCTTTGCTTGGCTTAGCCAAGCTGTTGTGAATGTGAATGCTCAATCATATCTTGAAGGTACCTATGTGGACTTCTTCCCAAATATAATTGATATCCTTGAGATGGAAATTTGCAAGTTTTTGTTTGGATTATTCCAAGTTTGAGACAACAACTGCATCATGATGGATTTTCGTTGATGTCAGAAAGATTACAATATTACACATGCAATTTCCTTAGAAAGATTTTATATTTATAACAACTAGGTACATACATTTTTCAATTATGCATAAAAAGTTATAGAAGACTTAAATATCTTTTGCTGGTCACGGTCATGGTCCCCAGGCCAAAGCACAAGCCCATCCCTTGTTTTATTTATGAAGTAAGGAGGGCTTTTAGGTGAATTAAGAAGAAAGAGGTTGTAAACGGCAAAGGGGGCCCAAGAGTAGAACCATTGGTTGTATGTTGTATGTTAATGAAGTTGGTGAGTTAGTTGCATTGGAAGAATTTCTTTTCCTTGGTGGTTTCAGATTGGACGCTTTGTGTTGCAGTTTTATGAGGCATGCTAATCTCTCCTCCCTCAAAAGAGAGTTTGCAGGCCTTACACCTTCTGACACCTGCAACAAAACAATACAACAGAGTCTAGACGAACCAGCCTTTTTGACCCCATTCTCCACATTCCCCAATATGTTCACATGTTCCCCAAGACCCCTTTTTCTTCGTTTTCCCACCCTTTTCAACGGTCAAACACTCGTTATCCGCAACTGCTTAAACAAATAAATTGATCCGATACACTTGCACGCTATACACTGCAATTCTTGCTTTTACTTATTGCAAATTTTGCAAAATATGCCACTATTAATATCTTAATACAGTATACTTTTCCATCCTTGGAATATTTCCAGGTTTCAAGGGTTATATACCGTGGATTATTTCCAACTTTCAAGGACTATGCCGTGGATTATTTCTCAAGTTTCAAGGAATAAGCCCTATGCTAGACTCCTCCATAAAACACCAACCATAATAAACTTCTAATTATTTTTTTTAACTTTCTAATCAAGAAAAATATTGACAACTTTTCAATTATTTCATTTACCATTCAACATATCCTTTGATTTGTCTACAACTAACAAGTAGGATAGTTAAAACGGGAATTAAAAAAGATACTTCTTTCTATATATATTGTATATTGAAGTACTACTTTGTTGGTTTGTTTAACTAATTAGAACAATACGGCTGTCTAATACACCAGAATCCCAGATGATGGCAGTGAGCAGCACTACCAAATACCAATAGAGTTTAATTTGATTAATTAATTCATATATAGAAAATCACACGTCCACACAAGTTAACGGCGTTTTTGACACGAAATTACAAATAACTAAACTCGTAAACGCCAACAAAGTGTAAAATAGAAGGCCAATGTTGTTACCCTAGCTATGTGCTTCGAGATTGGGGAGGCTGGTTGTACCATAGCACTTTATCCCCTTAACCTCGTGCACTTTGCATATTGCTGCAATTAACTAATAATGTGGTTCAGAGTTGGCCAAAGGAGTGAGCAAGATAAGCGAGTGCACCCACAAGGGGTGCGTTGATATAAGTGGCTGGCTCTGACTGCTCATAATCTGACCGTTCATCCGGGAACCTATCATGCAGATCCGGCCCTCCAATCACAGCACCCACAAGAACATTGGGATTCGGGGATTGTGAGTTCATCACACTGAACCCTGCTGAGCATTGGATCTTGCCAGGGTGTACAGAAACGGACGGCAGAGATGAGCCCCTGTGGTGTATCCTTCTCGGGTAACTTGGACCATACCCTACCATGTACGACATCTTCATGGGATTCTCACCTAGCAAGTAATCCACTTGCTTCTTGGCTATTGCACGGAGCCTCTTGGGAGTAACGGTGGTGCCGCCACAGTTAACAACGGTGTGTGCGGAGGTTAAGTATTTGGCGTAGGTTAAGAGAAGGAAGGAGGTGGATGTCACATACTGCATGTTGCTATCACTCATCTTGTATAGAAGGCCACCTGGTGTGTATTGTGCGGAAGAGTAAGGGGCCCCAGGAATTAAAGAACAGATGAAATTATCCGCGTGACCTTTGTAGTCATGTAGGGTTTGCACTTTCTGAACAAGAAATTCCTTTGAGAGAAGGATTCTTGCTCCAACATGCTTGTTATCCCACCCGAAGGTATTGTCAGTCTCAGCAGCACCCAGAGTCTGTCCATTAACCTTAATGTAGTTAAGGTAGATGGGGTTCCTTGTAGCCTTGTGCAACCAAGCAGCACCCCAAAGAAGCTCATCCTCATAGCCTGAGTAAGAGCAGTAAAACGGGCACACAATGGGCTTCAACCCATCGCTGTAAGATCCCCTGTATTTATCAGCAAATTGGAAAACCTGTGCCCGAGAAAGAGTTAATATACACATATGTACAAGTGCATAATACATTTTTTTAAAGAAGAATGCTTACAGAGATGGCCCTCCTAACCAAGGTTTTGGAGTAGGTGGGGTCAGTTTTCTTGAAAACAAGAGAAGCAGCTGCAAGAGCCGCAGCGGTTTCTGCAGCCACCTCTGAACCAGGGGTATTCTTGTCTATCTTGTAAACATTTCTTGGAGTGTCCATGTCTTCTGGCCTTTCCCAACATGCGTGGTCCTTCTTAGCATCTCCCACCTTCAACCACCACCAAACGAAGACAGTCTTGTGAGGAAAAAACAAGAAAGAGAGAAAGAAAGAAAAGAAGGAAGAAAGAAAGAAAGAAAAGAAACCTGAACATAAATGGTGCCTGGATGTGCAGTGGCTTTGAGAAGGTAATCAGTTCCCCAGCGTATGGCCTCTCTGGCATTCTGCAACTCGCCCTTCATGATCCCACCGAACTCGAGAACACTCCACGAGAGCATTGTGGTGGTGAATGCCATGGGAAAACCGAACTTCACATTGTCCCCTGCATCGTAGTACCCTCCAACCAAATCAACCTGCATTGCCGCATTTTCAAAGAAAATAAGCAAAATGCAAGAGAAAGAGAAAGAGAAAAGGGAAGCATGGTAATGGAGATGATTACATGCATGGCAGAGCCATCAGAGAGAGCAGAGTCTCTCCTCCAAGACATCCTCTGGTTCGAAGGGAGCTTGCCAGACCTCTGGCCTTGAAAGAAGATGATGGACTTGGTGAGAGCATCTCTGTAGTTGTGAGAGGCGAAGCGGTGAGGGCCAGGGTGCTGGTGGTCATGGTTGGGGAAGGAGTGACAGAGGAGGAGAGTTGTTGAGAGAAGCGAAAGAAGGAAATGCAGAGAAGAGAAGAGAGGCATGTTGATTCTTGAGGGAAGGGGAAGTGACACTTGGAAATGCAAGAATGAGTCAAGTGTGTGAGTAATTATTTATAAAAGAAGAAAAAGCTGCAACAATGGCTAAACTCATGCTTGCTTCCAAGTTTACAACAATACGAATAATAATTAGGTCCACACCATATACTTATGCTAATTAATTATGGCAGGGATTTCCCATTAATCTAACCTCTCATTTTCCTTCCTACAATAAATAAATAAACTGCAAAAGTTCAAGGGAGTTATCTAGTTCTCCGTGCAACCAAGCACACCATGGCACCATGCGGTAGAAAAAATTATTACAAATACATGTAGAAATTAAGACTCATTCAGAAAAAAAAAAAAAAAGTAATCATTAAAAAAAATAAAACATCCATAATCACTATTAATAGAACGTCCGAAACTTAAAACAACTATCAGCCAACTTTAGAAACAAAACATTCGAAACCTTAAGAAAAAGAACATCTAATTCAAGTTGTTGGCTGATGTTGATTGAATTTTTATTGGTTATCTAGTATTGCTAAAAAAAAATTATTTCAACCCAATTTGATATTCTTGTGTTACAAGGAATAAAATTTTACATATAAAATTAATATTATATCTTTCAATTATTATTTTTCTTTTGTCACTGGACTCTCAATTTTCTTTAACTAAACAAACCATTAAAAACACTTACATATATGGTTTTAAAACGTATTTAATGAAAACTTTATATCGTTAATAATCATTTTTTTCTTGGGACATGAGAAAAATCATTCAATTTTCATTGAATGGTATTTTCTTGTGTTTTGGGCTATTGGTCATTGCATTGTAGATTTTCTTTTGCCCAATTGGTCTAGCTAGGTTGAATGCTGTGGTCCAAAATCCGGAGAGAAGTTGAAGCCCGGCCCACTAACTATAATAACAGTTAACAGAGGACCAAGGAACTATACCGTAGTCAGAGAACAAAGGAAACAGCATGGTCAATGCTTCAACTAAAAAAAAGCTGTCGGAAAAAGGTGGTGAAGACAGGCATGGAAAGCACACTGATCCCTCAAGTTCATCGGTTAATTCACTAAAATTGAAGCTTGATAGATTAAAGGCCCATACGCAGACATGCATGGAGAAAATTTATGGTATGCAGATATATTGAGATTTCTGGCTTATGATCCTTCACACATAAGACATAACACCAACCTATGATATGTCTCACGCATTAGAAATAAATCCCTCGTGACATAATTGAGGTGACAATAAATTACAGTACGGGTTAATACCACTTTTCTCATCTTCTATAGAGTTAAGAGTATATCAAAACTGTAAAAACAAACAAAATATCAAACCTAAAAAAGAATAAGTCAAAGAAAAAAGATATTGAATATTTGGCCTATTGGATGGGAAGTAGGCTAAAATGGGAAACGATTAATTGATGATACCAAATAATGAATAATGAAAATGAAAGTTTAGGTGAAGCAAGTAAATTAAGTAGGGAAATAATGAGTTTATGGTAGATATAGATGTAATAAGAAAAAGCAATGCAGGAATTTTGTGAGGTAATAATAATAGTAATAGGTAGCGTGAAACCAATAGTCTAAGTCATGTGCTTCTCTGATGTCTTTCCACATGGAGCAGTAGTTAGAGACTAGACAATTGATGCCCATTTCTTCTTCTCTTCGATTCAGTTCCTCACATAGCTCTGCAAAAAGAAAAGGATCCTAGGGTATAGGGCTGAGCCTCAATGCAAATAAAGCCTGACACCACGTTTCTCCTTTTCCTCCAACAGGAAAAATCAATCTCCAATTTTATGGCGTGTAAATTGAAGACAATCTCATTTAATTAGTTTATTACTTATCATCTAAGTTGGTGCTTAATGGTTTGATACTTATTAACATGTCTTGGTTTTGTTTCGTCATTGTCATGAGCAACCAACAGTAGTTTTCACATTTATTCCATGAACACCATAATTGCCACCAACACTATCGATATGGGCACTAGTCTCATAAGTATCACTGTATTTTATTTATGGACTCTTGTAATTTATTTCAGATCGGACACATCAAGTGATGAGACATACATATATAAGTCTCGAATACTTACATGCATGTCGGGTTTCAATTTTATACAAGTTGGATAAAATGAACAACATATCTCTAAAAAAACCTGTACCACGTTACAATAATTACTCGAATTTCACAGGTCTGTTTCTTATGTTCATTGCTTTCCTTCCCTGTAACAAGCTAATACTACTTCATACAAATCCCGTGATTTTCGGATGTTCCATTTTACATTTCTCATTTTATTTTGTTAGAGTTGCTTAATGCTTGACATATTTGAAAGAGGGAAATTAGTCATACGATAATAGCTAAAATGTGAAGACCAGTTATGTTAAACAATTCAATCAAAATGCTAAAACAGAAACTGAATATTACTCTCTGTGTAAATGAATTAAACCTGATAAGGTTAATAAGAAAACGGCTAAAGACAATGATCAAGAGGTGGGTACAAAGCAGTGAAGTTGTGCTATTTCTGCAAAATCATCTCAAGCGCTCTGTTCTCATCTCAAGTTTTTTTTTTGTCATAACCATTTGTTCTTCTCGGCCATGGTCCTGTTACGCTCCCGTCTATCCAAGTTCACCAAAGGGCCTAAGCCCATTCTATAAGTTAGAGACCCTTCTGTTTAACATGAAAAAATAAAGTAACAAATCCCGGTCCAAAAAAAAGTAACAAATCAACCCTAACCCAAAAAATAATAACAACGTCTCATTTTTCTCAATATAAAAAAAAAGTGTTTTTTTTCCCCTGTCTCAAGACCAAATAAAAAGAATAAAAGATAGATAATTATAAAAAAAAAAGATCGATATTAATTTTTATTTTTAATTGTTCTATGATGAAAGTCTTAGGAGTTAGGATAGAGTGGCTCAACTCAATTATGAGAGGGTATATGAAAAAAGTTGTGTAGTATATATGGTTACTCTTGAACAGCAACAAATATCAAATCAAATAATCTTAAGTACAATACAAATTACACAGATGATTGTGTTATAGTCCTATATATACTGAGAATATTGCCTCACTTGTTTGTGTTTTAATTTCTTTGTCTCCTACTCTCCTCCACTTACATTTTAATAACTGTAATAATAAGAGAGACAAAATAATTAATGATGAGAGAAAATATTTTGTTCCCTTGAAAGTACATATATGTATGTCATAACAAAATGGTTGTTCAATACTAAACACAATCTGCCCTCCCATACATGTTATGCCATATATATGTGATCCAGCCACTTTAATTTCTATGTTTTATTGCTTTTGGTCAACAAGCTAAGTGAAATGACGTTTCATCCATAATGTCGTTAGCAATGAAGAATTAATCATTGCTGTTAATTAGTGCATAAATATATAAAGCGACATTAAAACATTTCATCATGAATTATTACATATATATATCCCTTTGATTTGATGAATTGATCAACTCAAACCGGAGAAGAAGGGAACTCCAGTGGAGTTAAGCCAGACATCGCCCATTATAAACTGCTTAACCGTGAATTGACTTGCCTCAGTGGAGTTAGTTATGACTCTATAACCAGGCCACTTAACCCTAGCACTAGTGTTGGAACCAGGACCCCTATTTTGGTACTCACCATAATACAATGTGTCCAAAGCAAAGGTCCCATTCCACTCCAACCAACCCGCCGGGTCAACCAAATCGTCAATGAACGATTTCAAGAAAACCGTTCTCGAATACATCTTCCAAGGCCTACCAAGGTAAGTCTTGAAGGTAGACTTCACGGGGATCAGATCCGATGCGGCAGTAACCTTGCAGTTCAAGATTGATATTCCGGTGTTCTGGTTAGGGTCTTCTCTGCCCTGTGCAGTGAACAGGTTCTTTTGGTTTGGATCGGGCTTCCGTGCGTACAGGTTGCAGTTCTGGAAGACCACGGCGGCGTTGCCGAAGATGAAGTCTACGGTGCCGTATACGTCGCATTCGCGGTAGAATTGGCGTAGGGAATGGACGTAGAGGGTGTCTTGGTATGCGACGAAACTGCATTGGTAGAATACAGAGAGATCTGCACCGTTTCTTACGGCCACGGCCTGGTGCTTGCTGGGCCCAGCTGAGTTCTCAAATGTTATCCCTTTCGCTATGAATCCGTCTGCTACTACAGCTGAAATAAATACATCAACCTTATATTAGGGCCTGCTCAATCAAATAAACTCATTAATGGGCTTAAGTGGGCCCAAGGTGCAGAAAATTAGGGTCCGTGGACCTTGTTCTGTGTAGTTGACTACTGCTTTATATATATTCATTTTAATTTTAATTTGGTAATTCCATAAATATATCTTATGCTGGATGTCGGCAGCTGCCAGAGATAAATGAAAATGCAGGCGATCACGTGTAAAGGCTTTGCAACACTATTCTTGTGTGGAAAAATACAAAGAATCCTATATATACACGTTAAAATATTAATCATGTGCTAAAAAAGTGTTAAAAAGAAAATATTTATTTTGAGAACAATGAAATATTGTTTATATATAACGAACTCCACAAACCCCGAAAAGAGTTACCAATGCAAAAGACAGACATACATTTTGAAAAATGCACTTCATGCGCCACTGTCTCTGACATTTCCAGTAGGGGATAATGTTTTCTCATGCTGCATGAAATTTATTGAGCTCAACCAACGCTATGGATCGGATGGGAGGGGAAATTAAAATAATTAAGGGAAGATCTAATTAGTTGAAATTTTCTAATAAAAAGTTGGATGCAACATTTTACTTTATTGAAAATTTATTTTGATAATAAACATATGGTTACTAGATATGATCTAATCAGGTAGGTACGGAAGACTTTTTCATTCTTTTTCGTTTTTGGAAGTAAATGATTGAAGTAGCAATGCAAGATCTAATTTGCTACCATCCGACACATTTCGTGTCTGCTCGATCACTCCACCATTTACTCTGGGGGGCCATATCAATATCTACACTTGCCATTTGAGTGATGGATGGGGAAAACTGGTGGGGTATGCAGCTAACTATTGAGCCTTCAATTTCAAAATAATATATCTCATGGACCCATATACAATTTTATCGTCTTTGGGTCTTCAATCATCCTCACACACCTATACTCAAATCCAACATTTTGCTATTGCAAGTTGTGAGGTTGAAACTCAGATACACAACAAAAAAAGGTAAAAGAAAGTGCCACGAAGAATCTATGTAGACAACTAACAGTCTAACACACATATATACAAGCAGCAATCATACGCTATTTTCAATTAATACCGACACTGGTGGTTGGTGACAGTGATATGGAGATTGGAGAGTATATTTCAGAAAAATGTAGATCTCTGTACGATCACAATCTCAAGCCATGCAGCTCCTTTATATATTTTAACTTACAGAAAGAAATTAATATGAATTTTCAATGACCTTAATTTGGACTCACATGGTATAATTAAATAATTATATATAGATAGCTAGGTTGGAATCTTATGCTCAACTTTAATCTCCACATTTCTTTTCCTTTTCCTTTTCCAAATTAAAGAGCGGATCCGGGATGAAGGTAAGTGGCAATAGAAAGAGTTGGAAAGAAAACTGACCAAAAGTAGCGGACTGGAAAGTGGTCCAGCCGTCGACGACATTCCGACTGGCCTTCACCACAGTTTTTCCAATTCCATCACCCACCAACATCAAATTCGTCTTCTTCTTAATCACCTCCACGTTCTCAAAATACGCTCCAGCTTTTATGTGTATCACAAACCTATGCAATCAATCACCTTAATTAATTAATTAAATGTTCAAATAATATATATTACTCTGACTTAATTACCTGGTTGTGCTTGAGTTGGGAGCAGCAGCCAGTGCTTCCCCTATAGTCTTGAAATTTCCACTGCCATCTTGCGCCACAACAAGATTAAACTTATTCTCATTCGTAGAAGCTTGAAGCAGCTTCCGCTCTTTGTTACTGACCCACGTTGGAAAATGTCCCTTCATCTTCCCGTATTCCGGGAAGGCCTCCGATTCGGAAGGCTTCTTTACTCCTGGAACCTTCTTCAGCATGGCAAGGGAGTTACTAACATGACGAGAAATCTGAAACAACTTGTCCTGCAGGTACCTTTCCCTCACGTGACTCCTCTTGCAGTAAGCGAAGCCATCGAGGCACGTGTACAAGTTGGTCATGGCTCCACTCAGAAGAGTCTGCGAGTCCTGGTAGCGCCTGCTGGGTATTGTGGTCTGGTTGAGATCGGAGATGGTGGTGCCCAGCTCCGTGCGGGTGTCTTCGAACAAGGCGATGCAGTCGTCGAGGGCACGCTTCTCGAGGGTGGTGAGGTTGGGGAGACCCTTTCTGAGTCCGGTGCAGTTGTAGGAAGATGAAGTGACCTCGCCGACGGTGTGGTTGAGGAGGGCGCATATGGTTTGAGGGAGGGATTTGGATGCGAGATCGGGGAATGTGGCAAGGGTTGAGACGCAGAGGTCTGGGTAGAGTGTTCCCTCGCATGCTGAGTGTGCTATTTCATGAGATGCTGCTGCTGTTGATGTAAAGTTGAGAAGGAAGAGAGACAGCAGCAATAGTGCTACTGCTCTTCCTCTTGCTCTGCTCAGGTTATACATTGTTGAGAATAAGAGCAGCTATGACTGAATATGTTGTGTATGGATGTGGTGGTTGGGTGCTTAAATAAGAGCTAGCTAGGTTAATTACTATTCCCTCCAAAAAGAATTCATGGCCTTCATAGATTTTATCCACCGATCGTAATTAATGGATTGACTGTATGTATCTTTTAAAATGAAGTTAATAATTAATATAGCTTACATGAACTCTAGAATGATACAATAATAATAATCATACAACACGTTACAAAGGAAGCTTTGTATATATTTGTTGAAACTTAGAAAGTAATAACAAAAATGCAAGTTATAGCTAGGCGACAAACATTCAATAATTTGTTGGATCTGCGAGACAGACAACACGAATCTTGTCGTCTCTACTCACGAGTCAGGACTCAGGAGGAGGTGGGGCATTGACCTTGCCTTCACTATGTTTACCCCTCAACTTAACATTTCAAATATGCATAATTATTTCCACACAAATATCCATCCACTTATACAATAAAACAGACTTGGTTTCAAATGTCCATTGTAGTCACAATGCATATTCACTAACACACTTTTTTCATCATCTTAATTTCCTCTTCTCTATCTCAAACCTCTCTGTTTTTCATCACCTATATATTACCATAATACCATCTCATCCACTACTTGTATATCTGATGGAATTTTTTGTTGGCAAAGAGAAATTGATTCATTATCAGTCAGACCAGTGCTAGCTTGCATATAAAGTGAAAGAATATTTGAATCACATTATTATTCAAGCATGTCAGATCTCAGTGACCGTACCGGCGTGTATGAACATATATAGTACATACATATAGTAGTCGCTACCAAAGCACATATGATTAGATATTATTGTAACTCCCAACTATTATATATGTGTCACATCTATGACTATTTGAGCTCGGTACGTATACATAAGACAAAAGAACTCTTCCTAGCTATAATATCGAGCACTAATCATCGGCTAATTATGTCAGGCAGGTCACTTAGCTTATTGGGTTTGCTATAAGTCCTGAAGGTAATGATTATAATAAAATGGCTCCACTTGAATAAAGAAGGTAAAAGTATAAGGTGAATTAAGTAAAGCCCCAGTATAGTAGTAGTGATGATGGTAAATAAGGTGGTTTGTGCATGTAATAATGGTAAAGGCAGAACCAATTTGGATAGTTCCCTCCCTTATGAGTCGTAGTGGGGGCTCAATAGAGTCAGGACCAGATCCGTGCATATATAAGTGTGATCCCTTGCCATAGGCCACCACATACAATGCACATGAAATTCCGCATCTACTCTCTTATATTGTGGACCAGTGTTTTTTATCACCGTTTCAAGCTCCATATGTATATTGGTCCCCTCTATAACCCATGCGCCATTGCACCTTTCCCACTACTATTTCCCTCTGATTAGTGTATATACACATGTTCCTGGCCTGAACTAACAAAGTATTTTCTTTTACTCTAACCGTTTCTAACTAACTTCAAGTGCCTACGAGTACATAACTGTAAAATGATTCCTCTAGGCTCTAACTAACTGCTACTCAACTCTATTATATATTATTGCTTCCAATCACACTGATATTCTCATATGGAACAATTTCAACTATGTCTTAGCGTTCTTGCGCTTGGAGTTGTTGGTCATGATCAATCTAGGGTTAACACTTAGTAGCGCAAATGATTTCTTATAAATAACCTTTCTAAATTTAAAATATGATATGAAACTTTGAATAGCTACCCCCTCATGACCAAGAAAATCGTAGCCATATGTACGCGCTATTGCAGCTACGAGATCAAATATGCTGGATTCTTATGACTCCATTCTTCTAAGGCATTCTTTCTTTGAAATAAAGTAATATTATTATTGTTGAGAATAAGTAGTATGACCGCAATTCAATCTATCATGTATAATATAATTTATTATTATTATATGTATTAAAGGGTTAATACAATAAGGTTTTTGATTAAATTTAGGAATTTATCATTATGATTGAGATCATAATATTGAGAAATAAATTTTTTTATAAATTTAATCTAAAATATTTTTGATCATAGGATTATTAAAATGGACATAAATAATCCAGATAGATCAATATATATATAACGGTCTTCATTGGATGAAAATTAATAGATCTCAGTTATTAAATTATATATATAGATGGTGCATATAGAGATATGACCATTGAATCGACTCATTCTGAGAATTCCTAATGGATATGATTACCGGATATTTGTCAATAGGATATTCTTACGATGAACATTGTATTAGAGTTTCCTTCGACCTGCGACTATTATAGTAATTAATAATGTATTTGTTATACTTTGATTTCGGACACCTAATATCCTAGGGTGCTAATTGAATGAATATTGGGTATGATTTAAATGCTTGTAGAATTAGTGAATAGTCAATAAGGAATCCATCAACTCTCGGTAAAAAGTTTGAACTCCATGATTATAATAACTGAATTAAATAAAACCTTGGCCAAGGAGATTGAATGAATAAGAAAATTAGTTTCTTGAGTCATTCATTAGTTCATTATAATAAAGTCAACAAGTTATAGTTTGACAGTTATACCATACTCTAAAGGTTAACTGGTAGCTGGAAAGATGGAAGGAATTATGCTTTGTTCTTCACTGGTTCTGACAAATATAATTACTTCATACTATCGGTCGTGGAGGAGTGTTGCTAGACGCCAACCTCGATTAGTAAATTTAGTTTGACTAATTTACTAACCGCTTAGTATTGAACCTATGGGGTCACACACTAACGAATGTTCTGAACTTTGTTAAAAATTATTTAAATTATTATTTGATTTGATCAGATAGATAATTATCTTAATTCAAATGGAATATTGTTATATTGTTTGCTAGCACCAATAATATAATAATATTATGATAATTGAGAGTATTTTGTGTGATGGTTAAAGAATAATCTATTATTCTATAATAAATTTTAAATTTGAAGATTGGATAAGATCCTATGTAAATCGGTTTAAAATTTGAAAATTGGATAAGATCCTATCTGGATCTGTTTCATATAGATAAGATTCTATCTGAAACTAGATAAGATTAAAATCTGAAATAAGATAACATAAGATCAGTCAAATTTCTAAGATTTAAACTAGTTACGACCTCACACTATAAATAGATGTGCATATTAGTAAAGGTACTCATTTGATGAAGTATCATTCCTTTACTTTTACACATACAAACATACAAGTTTAGTTCTTAGTGAAGAATTCTGGTTGCAAAGAGTTGCAAGAGATTTCTCAGTTGTTTTTATTGGTCAAAGAGTTGATAGCAAGAATTAGTCTCGGTGTGAATACGCATAATGCCTTCGTATGTTCGAAGGATAAAAATATCTCTTTTCTTATTCAGGTATTTGTATCTGATCTATATTGTTTGAATAAAATCTTAAACACAAAATAGATCAATTAAGATTACTTTATTACTTCTTGTTACGTGTTATGAACACATGCTAATCTTACAATTATTACAACTAAAATCATATAATCTAATTAATAATACATATAATTAAGCTAATTAAGGTGAGAAAGTACGATATATATTTTGGCTTCTAAGTATATGCTAGCTAGCTAAGGTGTATATACATTTTTTGACACATAAGAGGAAGAATAACGTCGTCAATTACGTTTCCCTTTCACCTAGTAGATCTGCTTTATACAGAGAACGAACATACAGCATTTTGAATTCTCACGTGTTATATATACCTCACTAATATTCTTCACAAGATTATTTATTTATTCATATAGTTCAATTATTGCACGCCAACTATGTTGTTTCCTCTTTAGCGCGAAAAAGAAAAAGAAAAAAAAAATTAATATATACTACTCTATCTGAATACGTTCATTAACGTTTCTAATAGTAATTTTTTCAAGAAAATGATAATAGATAAATTTTACCTTTAAATATAAATAAGATTTTCTAGACCAAAAAAAAAAAAGAATTTCTATTTTGGTGAAAATCTTAACCCATTAGATCATGAATTAACAAGATTCTGAAAATGACAGTTTTCCATAAAAAAAAGAAGAATAGTGTAGTTTTGTATTCTAAAGACACTAAATAATGTTATCTTAGTTTATAATTTTTTATGTGAGTAATGTACATACATACACTAATTCTAAGGTTGGTAGACACGTGTAGGAATGTAACTGAAAGGGACGCTAACAATATTTCCTTTGTCACCGTCTTGACTTCACCAAATTATCTCTTTTCTTCGTTGACAAGAGCATGCAAAGCTCTGATGAAAACAACCAGTAGTGTAAGTATTTGACTTTATTTTCTTATTGATGACCCTATGTTAGATATGAAACGTCGAGTTATTTCTTTAGTTTTTTTTATAAGCTTCATGTTCTTTTATTTTATTGTTGGTTACTGTTTGATCTTTAAGTTTGTACTTTGCTCTACCAATGTTGTGGGATGATATAATATAGGAAATAATAACAACATACTACACAATAATTTCTCATCAGATCCTTTTTCAAATGAATTCGTCTTAGTTTCAATTAGTTTCCCTCATTCAATTCATTTGTATGTTCCTATTTCTTCTGTTTAATGTCTAGTGTTTGCTGGGGACCAACCCCACCAGCGTTGACGAACCTTAAATTCATATCCATTTCCTATCGGATCGGATAAGCTAATTCCCTCACCAAACAACTAATTAATTAATTAATTCTTAATACCATTTTAAACAACTAATATATAATCCCCCCGAATAATATTTGCATACATGAACGGACGCAAATTAAATTAAAAACTCAATGAATGTTCATCTTAAACACTTAATCAAATATTCGTTATAGCTTTTGTCAACGTTTCATGGCATGCCACGCCGGCACCAACATCTTCTTCATCTACTTAATTAAGCAAACACACCTACTAATCATTGTAATTAATGACTAATAAGACAAACTCATCGCATCTATAACTCCGCCTATATAAGGAAACCAACTATACCCCATCAATCTCACACCAAAAATCCATATCCAAATTCACATTCTTCTACCATTTTCATTCATTCCTTGCTTCAAATTATACCAATAATGGCATTATTATCAATATTCAAGAATAATAATAATAATAATAACTTTTACGCTCTTATTACACTTCATGTTTTCCTTTCCGCACTTTCTTTGTCCACATCAGCTTATAACCATGGAGCTTATGTTCCAACAGAAACGGTTTGCAACTCCACCATGGACCCTTCTTACTGCAAAACAGTGCTTGCTAATCAGCACGGCAATATCTACGACTATTGCCGCGTTTCTGTTAGAAAGTCTTTATCACAATCTAGAAAGTTCTTGAATGCTGTCAACTCTTATCTTCAACAACGTGCCGACTCTCATTACTCTCAACCCACAATCCTTGCTCTCCAAGATTGCAAATTCCTCGCTGAACTCAACTTCGAATACTTGTCAAACACCCTTGACACGGTTGATAAAGCCGGTGATGTTCTTCCTTCCGGTGAAGCCGATGATTATCACACACTTCTCAGTGCTGTTTTGACAAACCAACAAACATGTCTTGGTGGATTGCTAACCACAGCTTCTGATCAGAGAGTCAAAGATGAGCTTTCCTCTTTGCTCTCAGAGGATACAAAGCTTAACAGTGTTTCTCTTGCTATGTTCGTTGATGCTTGGATTCCTCAGGATGAAACTATCTCGTGGGAAGAACAACCTCATGGCCATGGCAGAAAGCTACTAAGCTTGGATGGCATGGAAGACGTGCAGGTGAAAGATTTTGTGGTTGTTAGTAAGGATGGAAGTGGAAACTTCACCACTATCAACGAAGCTATAAAAGCTGCACCCAATAACTCTGTTTCTAGCGATGGCTATTTCGTCATCTTCATCAACGAAGGTGTGTATGAGGAGTATGTATCTATAGACAAGAAGAAGAAGTTCTTGATGCTGATTGGAGATGGAATCAATCGTACAGTTATCACTGGAGATCACAATGTTGTTGATGGTTTCACAACATTCAACTCAGCAACATTTGGTACGTAACATTATACATGTTCTATATCTATATATATGATTTTAAATAGTTAGTTACTTGTTAACTAATAAATAGTATATGGATTTTGCAGCTGTGGTGGCACAAGGATTTGTAGCTGTCAACATAACATTTCGCAACACTGCAGGACCAAGCAAGCACCAAGCAGTGGCAGTGAGAAATGGAGCAGATTTGTCCACCTTCTATGGCTGCAGCTTTGAAGGCTATCAAGACACATTGTACACACATTCCATGAGGCAATTCTACCGGAAATGTGATATTTATGGAACAGTTGACTTTATATTTGGAAATGCAGCAGTTGTTTTCCAAAACTGCAACTTATATCCCCGCCTTCCCATGACTGGACAATTCAATGCCATCACCGCACAAGGCAGAACTGATCCGAACCAGAACACTGGTATTTCCATTCAGAGCGCAACCATTAAAGCCACGGACGATTTGGCTCCGGTGGTTGGTAGTGTGTTAACATACCTTGGGAGGCCGTGGAAGCAGTATTCAAGGACAGTTTACATTCAATCTTTTATGGATAGTTTGATAGCTCCAGTTGGATGGAGTAAATGGGATGGAGATTTTGCACTGAGCACATTGTACTATGGTGAGTACAATAACATGGGGCCTGGTTCAAGCACTGGTGCTAGAGTGAATTGGCCTGGCTATCATATTATGAATGATGTTGATGCAGCTAACTTTACTGTCTCCAAATTCTTGGATGGGGATGCTTGGCTGCCTCCAACTAAGGTTCCATTTCAGGCATCATTATAAGATATATATATATATATTTGTGTATTGTGGTCATGGTGGATTAGTGGCCATGTTTCTTTGTTTCTATTGATTAATTATTGTAATTGAATTTTAATTCAGGCTTTTAATTTGCTGCCTATTGTAAGAGCTTGTTATAATAAACTTTTTAATCACAATATTGAATCATTCAATCAGTCAATATCGATCTATGGTTTGAAAATTGGTCTATTTACACCATATCAGATTGATGAATTGGTTTATATACAACTTGGATTAGACTCTAACTTCTGTGGTTAGCTAAACTATAGATACAAAAACTGAAATGGTTAACTTAACTAAGGTCCTAACTGCCAAGTGGCAGGTGGCAGCACTAGGGACTAAACTAGCTAACTGTCTAACTAACTCTGAGCTAACTTGCAACTATTTCTGAATTGAGAAACTAAGCTACTGCAGCTTACTTTACTAACCATCAAAACTCTTTAATTCTCTGCATTGATCATGAGCACTATCTTTTCATACTATTTTGAAACTTAATTATTTCCACACATTGCACATGCTGGATGAGTGGATGACCAATATATATTACTAATTATTAATATAAGTTGATAATCATCACATAATAATTATATTATTGTCGCATAATTGCCTATCATCTTATGATCTGATCACTTTGAGATATACACTAACCAATAATTAATATTTATAGGTTGACCATGTACACACAATCTTCAGCCTTAACTAATCAGGTTATCAGGAACAAATATAGAGTGCAGATCCAGGCCAATGCAAGTTAATCACGCCTTGTGTTTAGCTTAGCGTAATACGAGTTTAATTGATTAGAATCTGATTTGATTCACTTATATATATAGTTAAAGTGAATGGCCAAAATTATGGCAAGTGGCAACAGTTCACCAAGCAAAGGGATGTTTAATATTTTTGGAAATTAAATTTTCGAATATATACCCACCAACTAGTTATATTGAAATCACTATTAGTTGCGCGTTTTGGACTTTTTGCATTCACGTGCCTCAAGATTATATATATTAGAATTAGAGACTGCAATGGGACGTGCGATTATTCCTAATTTAGTTTGCTGAGTTTCCACGTGATCAACCACCTAAAGGATTAGAGTAAGCCAATAAATGGAGTAAAGAGAGGCTTACAAACTCGATCGTTATTCGTTATACTCCAGATCAAGTGAAAAGGTGCATTCTCCAATAAAGTAAATTTTTTTTACTTTATTATAAAGTAACTCAAAAATAAAGATAATAAACCCCCCCCCCCCCCAATACACATGTAATTTTTTTATTGGTTCAATCACACTACTTTATAATAAATAAAGTAAGAAAATTTTATTTTATCTAAGAATTCACCATCGAGTAATTACATACTTGCAATTCCAATATAATATAAATATATATTAAATATATTCTTTAAATTTTAATTATATTTTATATAAATAATAATTTAATGATTAATTTTCGATTTAGGATCAAAATAATAATAATAATAATAATAATAATAATGAAAATTCTAGTATGATAACACCATTTTAATTTTCTAATGATAACATATTCTGAATTTATGGCAAGTACATATTCTCATGCTCAATAATATCACGTGTTAATAGCTAATTAGATCAGACAAATATTCTCATTGAAAGATAGCTATAATGTTTTCATAATAGATTTTTTTTAATAATAATAATAATAATAATAATAATAATAATAATAATAATCGGCGGCTGGTAGCTAGGTAGCCTACCCTTAAATTTAGAATAGATTTGACGAGACTTTATGCATAAATTCCAAATTTAGATGCGTTACTAGTTGCTACCGAAAGGTAGCCATATCATTTAAACGTCTCCCGCCCCTAGCTTGTGGATTGAGCCTTCTCTATTTATTTAATTTGCCTCTCTCACTCCTTCCAATTTTCTTTATATGATTTATACTCAAGCCACGTACACGCCTTAGCTATCATTATTATTTAAGAATTAAGAAGATGCAAAATTTGTATGCGTATATATGCAAATGGACCACATTAGTATTATTAATTAGCCCTCCAATTGTACAATCCAAACTAATAAAGCCAAATATATATATAGTTTCATTCTCCCTATTGTGGCAACAAATTATAAAGAACAAAAACATATCTTAATTATACCGGCCAAGTGATGATGATGAAAATAATAATTTAGTGATTGAGTTACTCAGTCTAATTAACTTCTGGAATGTCGAATTTATATATGATGGTAACATTACTAAGATATGGGCTTAGCGAGTATGGGTAATATAATTAACATCGTTTGAAATATAGTAGACAGGGCAATAGTGGATTTGGAACCGTCTCCAATTAATTAATTAAATCGTCACCTGCTCCCTACTCTTAGAAATACTAATACATAAATCTAGAAAAATCCTAGTGGAAAGTCCAATAGTTACTTTTCCAAGAACTTTAAATCACGCATCAAGAGAAAGTTCTTTAATAGTATATATAATAATACAGTAATTGTACGAAGAGTTAATTAGTTATACATTACTAGAAATAATGCAAACACATTTTGATATTAAAAGCAAAGGGGAAAATTATATATAATTGAAGTTGATTAAATCATGTGTATATGGAATTAATTTGTGTTGTGATTAACGCGTATAAAGACAGATCTACTTAGGTTGACTTTATTTGGATCTCTCCCATTATTATCAACTCTCTAATCACAAGACAAGTCTACGTTGAGCAGCTAGGTGCTCACATGTGAATCAATATGCAGAAACACAATCACATCCCATAATCAAAAAAGTTATCCACTCTTCACTATAAATACACACTCCCCAAACCACTAAACACACACTTAAACAAGTACGTACGCACTTCACTTCCATTTCTTATTAGCTTCTAATTAATAATTAACTATCAAAACAATAAGCTAAGCAATCACGTGCACATGCCTTCCAACAAGCATTCAACAATGTCCATGATGATGCTTCTCATTCTTCTTCTTCCTTTATTAGTCCATGGAGACACTCCTCCCAACACACCCACCTCCCCTGAAGCCCTATGCAAATCCACTCCAGACCCTTCTTATTGCAAATCCGTTCTACCTTCTCAAAACGGCACCGTTTATGATTACGGAAGATTCTCCGTCAAGAAATCTCTATCACAGGCAAGCAAGTTCCTAAACTTGGTTGACCACTACCTCCGCCGCAGCTCCACCCTCTCACCCGCCGCCATCCGCGCACTCCAAGACTGCAAGACGCTCGGGGAACTCAACTTGGATTTCCTCTCCACCTCATTCCAGACGGTGAACAAGACAACGAGGTTTCTCCCTAGTTTAGAAGCCGATGATGTCCAAACATTGCTGAGTGCCATTCTCACCAACCAGCAAACATGCTTGGACGGTATCAAAGAAACTGCTTCCGCTTGGAGCCTCAAAAACGGCCTCTTCCTCCCCCTCTCCATTGACTCCAAGCTCTATAGTGTGTCTCTCGCCTTGTTTACAAAAGGGTACGTAGAGTTTTTACTAGACAACTAAGAAAAAGTAGTGAGTAAACAATTTAAATTAAATTAAAATAAATTAAAATCGCTGGCCGTCTAGATTTTCTCTATCGTATTTGTATCGTATCTAATACTTATTGTGTTCATCATGTGTCTGCAGGTGGGTTCCAAGAAGTAAAAACAGAGTGCACCCAAAAACGAAGAAACAAGCTGGTTTCCGCAATGGCCATTTGCCCCTTCAGATGTCGAGCAGGACGAGGGCGATCTACGAGTCCATCAGTCGGAGGAAGCTCCTCCAGGGGACGGGGATGGGTGACGAAGTCAAGGTGAGGGACATCGTGACGGTGAGCCAAGATGGAAGCGGAAACTTCACCACCATCAACGATGCTATCAATGCAGCCCCTAACAAATCTACCTCAGCTACAGATGGATACTTCCTTATCTATGTTACCGCCGGTGTGTATGAGGAGAACGTATCCATTGATAGGAAAAAGGCATACTTGATGATGATCGGCGATGGTATCAATAAGACCATTATCACAGGCAACCGTAGTGTTGTTGATGGTTCCACAACCTTCAGCTCTGCAACCTTTGGTAATAATAACATGCAACTTAATTATATCTCCAAGTTCGAATTCTTTCATAGATACCGTTAGAAAAGGAGACTAATAAACTCATATAAAATAATTAATACTAATTGATACTAATATATTCACTGATGCAATAATAAAAACAAAAACAGACGTGACAAATATATTATATTATTGTTGCAGCTGTAGTTGGGGAAGGATTCGTGGGTGTGAATATGACATTCCGAAACACAGCTGGGCCTGAGAAGCACCAAGCGGTAGCGGTTAGAAACGGAGCAGATTTCTCCACATTCTACAGCTGCAGCTTCGAAGGTTACCAAGACACACTTTATGTACACACAATGAGACAATTTTACAGAGAATGTGACATTTATGGTACCGTAGATTTCATATTTGGGAACGCCAAGGTTGTGTTCCAGAGCTGCAACCTATACCCTCGGCTTCCCATGAAAGGACAATTCAACGCTATAACCGCACAAGGCCGAACGGACCCTAACCAGGACACGGGAATCTCCATCCACAACTGTACCATTAGAGCCGCGGATGACCTGGTGGCGGCGGGAAGGGGCGCTGCGCCCACGTATTTGGGGAGGCCATGGAAGGAATATTCGAGAACGGTGTACATGCAAACAATGATGGATGGTGTGGTGGATAGTGCAGGGTGGCGTGCATGGGACAGAGATTTTGCGTTGACCACTCTCTATTATGCTGAGTTTAATAACACCGGGGTGGGGGCCACTACTGCTAATAGGGTGACGTGGCAGGGTTACCATGTGATTAACACAACGGATGCTGCTAACTTTACTGTTTCCAACTTCTTGCTTGGAGATAATTGGTTGCCCAAGACTGGAGTGGCTTACACCAATGCCTTTATTTAGAATTTTAGATCTTCTCACATTCACTTTGTTCTTTCCACTCTCATGGTTACCAAAAAAGCAATCATTTAGTGATTATACATAAGAATTGTGATCTACTCATATATTAATTGTTTGAAGTAGTGATTTGAAATAAAATTAATAAATAAGAATGTTAAGGTTGATAACTAATTAAAGGAAGAAAATGGAGGAAAGCTTAGCTTAATGTTACCAACTTACCATTATATTACTATGTCAAATAAAATGTTATCCTATAAGTATTGGAGGTATTGAACAAGAATTCCTAAACAATAAAAATGCAAGAAGGAGCTACGAAATTAAAGATCACGCGCCATGGTATGCAAGTTGTTTGCTATGAACGTAGTAGGAATTAAGTGCACACTAGTCTGCAGGCTAAGAGATAGAGGAGGCATGAAAGAAGAAGAAGACAAGATTTAGATTTGAAATATGATTAAGATTGCCATAATAAGTAGTTTTTTGACGGCACAATTAAAGATATGAAAACGATAAAAAGGTGAGCCGTTATAGATGGAAGCGCAAGAAATGCGTGTTTAGTGCACAAAATTCTTATTAGGCAAGGAATTGATGATGGCGGTGGCAAGGTCGACAAAGTTACGGAGCTGCCTGCTCTTAACGGAGAGAATATCATCATCTCCGGGAATAGAAGCATCGCAGGTGTCAATGGCGGCAAAAGCAGCTTGGAGCCAGGTGTTTGCGTCTCTGTCAGCCCCCTGCAACAATGAAGCAATTGTATCCTGGACCTGAGCCCCCGCGTCCATGATGGTCTCCTTGCAGTCAGACAAACCCTGCTGGATCTCGGGGCTCAACTCTGGGTTCTCAATGAACACCTTAATGTCGTCCAGCATGCTAGACGCGCTGTCGGCAGCCACCCTCAGTGCGATGGTTGCCAACTCGGTGGCGTCTGCTTGCGAGGAGTCTAATGGGTCAGAGAGCAACACTTTGAGGCACAGGTCCTTTTTTGGTGACACCTGGCACATATTCTTGATCAGTTCTGGTCCCCTCATCATCATCACCTGATTTTGTTCCCCGGCTGCCATAACTTGCTGTGCCACCATGACCGCGCAGATTACCAACAATGAGAAGATTTTCATGGCGCGAGCCATCTTATCGATCTCTTTTTATGTTCTTCTCAGTGAGTAGCTACCTGCCTCCTTACGTGAATATTTTGCCGCCACGAATAATTTACATGCAGATCTGAAGTTTTATACTTACTCAGTTACTTGTGTGTGGTCTTGCTTCTCATTCTGTCCCTTCAATATCGTTTGCTCTTGGGTTCACCGAAAAATAATGAACCACTTATTGCGTTCTGCGCTGAATATTTCACTTCTTTTCAATTATTTACTTTTATTTTATCATCCATGCCAACTTCAAATAATTCTAGAGTAACATGAAATGTAATATGATAATGAAATATTTTTTTTCTTGGGGGGTGGGGTGGAGGGATTTTTTTTTTTTGGACATTAGTTGGAATGTTCTTTTGATCTTCTTTATATTTATGTGTTGAACTTATTTCTAAACAGTTAAGTCCAAACAAAACCTTAACTAGCCCATGCTATGATATAGCGAGCGCCAAACGCTTTTGTTAAGGAGGCCCATTTACGGACAAAAATATTAAGGCCCATTTTAGGCCATCGCTGACATGGTTGTTCTATGGTGCCTGTGCCTCAGTGCATGTTTAACACATCTATGTCCAGATCCAAAAGAAATAAAAAAGGGAAATTCTAAATCAATATATCCATTCAAGTAATTCGATGTAAAAGGTCCCAATTACTTATGTGATTAGAGATCAATTAGATATTTTTGAATTGTAAAAAAAAAAAAAATTCGAGCATTAATCAGATATCAAAGAATATTTAATCAATATGAAATGAGTTGTGTTTGATAAAGTCAAAGATTTTCACTTTTATTAGGATCCCCTAAGATATGCACAAAGTAAAAGTAAATAAAATCATTCACATTCAGAAACATTGTACCAGCCCTTTCCCTTGGTACTTGCTAGATAGATGCACATTAGAGTTTCGAAAATTTGAAACAGATTAACCTGATCTTTTCATTTTCATCCTTGAGATTCACTTCAATTCAAATATATGAAACTAAGCAGTTACCCTTTATAATCATGCAAGATAAGATAGAATATAAAAAGAAGATTTTTATTGCAAAATATGTATGTATAAATGATGAAACACCTTCCTTAGGTGGCAAGAACCCTATAGAGTGAACGCAACAACCTACAGCCTGAAGAGAGACGTGCCCAACTAACCCAAGTAGCACCCAGCACCACAAGATTCAGATCAGACTCAACATATTGCAGTAGAAACATCCGTACTTAAAATGGATACTTCTTCCCCATTACTATAGTTCTCTTTTTTTTTTTTCAAAAATTATCCCCACCTCTTTTGCAAGTGGAAGACAACGTTCCTTTTCCCTTCCGCATCAACGGCCATGTCATCATCTCACGTAAGCATGAGCCTTGGTGAAATTACAACCATAACCCTATTATAAACCCCAAATTACTAACAAGTAGTCCACACCGGAAGTGTGGTGTAGTCACCTACACGCTGCAAAACCTCTTCAAAGAAAGAATCCGATGATCCAACCCTCTCTCCTCTTCCGGAATCTCCAGGACCACATTCAACGGCTTTCTAGGGCACATCACAGGCGCAGGAAGCGACGAACAACCACCAGCTTCCACTTCAACCTTAACCGGAATTGAGCACGTTTCAACCGGCGCGGTAACCGGTGACCGGCAGAGAGGGCAGTTGGAGTGAGATGCGAACCACGCGTCGATGCATTGGCAGTGGAAAGCGTGGTTGCAATTCGGCAGCACACGGCCCTTGTCGCCGTCTTCAAACTCGGAGAGGCAGACGGCGCAGTCTTGGAGAGGGCGGTGCGCGAAGGAGGAGAAAGTGAAGGTAGGTAGGGACTTGAGTATGGTAGGATCGAGTCGGTCGTTGAAAGCAGGTGCGTCAGTGGCGGAATTGGAAGTAGCCGGAAGAGTATGAGGGAAGAGATGGCGGCGGCGGCGTGCGCAGAAGTGAGCATAGGCACGATATAAAACGATTACAAAGATGAGTATAACGAGAAGAATTGCAGAGCCTACCATGACCTTGCTGTTGTGTACATACTTTTCTTCAATATCTGGATCCAATGCCATCACAGAGAGAGAGAGAGAGAGAGAGAGAGAAAGTGTTGTTATGTGGATGAGATGTCGGTTATAGTGGTTTGCGTTTGGATTATATCGTCTTCATATGCTTTTTCTCTTTATATATAGTAAGGCAACTGTTTAAGGATTGTTATTACTGCTTACAATCAATTAAGATCTTGTAATTAATTTACCATTACACACTTTAATTTCTAATGCAATCTTTTTTCTTTTTTCTGTTGAATTTGTTTTCATTTCCACGTGATGGTGTATTTAATGGATGATTCTTCCCTTTGGCATCTCGACAAAGGTAAATCGAAAACGACTTATGGACGAATCTCTCCATGCGTGTCCTAACAATACTTGCTGCTCACTATAAAACATCAAATAATTATTTCCTTCAAATACAAGATAAAAAATACACATGGAAGAGTGTGTAATCATTTTCTACGAGAAAAAGTGTTGCCTGTTATTTAATTTGGTCATTATGCCGTAAAGAATTTGGATAATTTATCTATATGTTTCTAATATATTTAAATTATAGGAAAGTTATTCGTCATTTGATTTATGATATTCTCGATATATTAGATAATCTTCCTTAAATTATAATATTAATAAAAGAAATTAGAACACGTTTCAGACCTGAGGTGCAGATGTGCAGATAAAATTGATCTTGCAACTTAAATCATAATCTAGCTACAGGTCCATCCATTCCACGCCAACCTTATTCATTGCGAGTAGTGCTGTTAGGTCTACTTGTGATGAAGAATGAACCAATTGACAAAACTAAATTAAAGATTAGCATTTAGCTTATAATATAGCAACACTCATTGGTGATACTAAACACAATTACTTTTGATACATAATTTTTTAATTGACGAGTATATATTGAAATTATGAAATATCTAGTTGGAGATGATTTAGAATATTGAATCCCAAATGCCCAATTCATGAGATGGAATTATTTTAAGCAGGAAGTGAAGGGATTCAATTCCAAGGAGCAAGAAGCACCTTTATTCGTCAATTTGGCAATGAAAAGAGCAATAAAAAAAGGAATAAAGTATTCGATCTCTGTCGCTTTTTGATCACCTTTAATTTATAATTCATTTCTAAAGTTAATGCAACAAAGATAATGAACCAAGCTTTGATTTTTTTGGCATCTCAAACACATCGCAATCTACATATGTATGCATCTACGAACTCATAACCAAACTTTAAAAAGAAACATCAACAATCGTGAATGTCTTATTCGGCTAAAATTAAATTACCTGAAATAAAAAATAAAAATAGTGTGTATATGATATTAAATCCAAAAATGAACCAATTGACATTGTTTTCTTCCCATCTTCGGTTGAATCTTTATTTAGTTGGTTCTTTTGCGGCAAACTAGTACTAGTACTAGCCAATAGCCATACAAAAATGCAAGTTGCAGGATATGAAACAAGTTGCAGCATAAGAATGTGGTCCAATATACATTAATTACATGTTGCCCTTTAATTTAGATAGACTTCAAAACCTTAGCTTTCTCCCATTAGCTTAGCTGTAGCCTCTAGTAGTTTGTAGAAAGATTCGAGAGCTGAAAAGCAAATGAAGGATTGTGATTGGGGGAAAAATTTTCTCAAACAACACAACTTGCATTTGCTAGTGAAACAGGATTAGGATGGCAGCAATGCAATTTGATAATTACTTTACTTTTGGAAAAAGCACAATAAATTAGGCAGCCGCATTATTATTACTGAATGCAAACATTCTTTTAGAAGTCATCATTAACAATGCTACCCCACAACTCCATCTTAAACATCCATGATAGATTTTTATATATTTCTTGAAAATATTTAATGTGATTTAACTATTTAAGAACCAAAAAAGAGCATTATTTATTTTGGATTTTTATGTATACTCTTTCCAATCTGAGAAGTTGTTTTAATATTTATGGATATTCTTAAAAGATGTGTTAAATATAATTTAACTATTTAAGTAAATACAAGAATTTCACCGGTGCTATATATACTGAGAAAGACAGCCTTTTAGGCTTTTACTCAAGTTCCGAAGCATGAAGTAGTGGTGTCACAAATAATGCACATAGTGGTTTTCATATCTGTACAAATTGCTACTAGGTAATGTCCATCAAATCATTAATCCAATTGGACCTGACTAAGAAATATGTTATATATGGAGGACAACTGGAATTATATCTTGATTAAGCTTACCCATGCTCTGTCCCTCTTGCTGATAATGATCCAGAAACAAATTGAGAAAATACATTTTCACAATAATATAATATAATAAATATCAAAGCTTGAAAGTGAATTGGAAAAATAAAGGGGTGCATCCTAATGCATGAATGTCGAATGAAGACAAACATTTATCTTGATTAGTTAATAGTACGACGTATATTGAAGTCCACAGAAAAGTATGGTTCCAAATTATAACAGGCCAATAACTACTCAGGTAGAGGTAGGTACCCTTCTATTGTGGATACTCCTACCTAGCTATAATAATAATTAAAAAGAATATAATATAAACTAAGCATCTAATTAGTTGATCTGGGAATACAAGAATGATGCAGGTTATTATCGTAAAACGCATTCATACCAGGCTAGAGGCTACCCACCACAAGTTGGTCTAACTGAAATTCGTTATTTGTTTTTGTTATTTTCTTTTTCTTTTTTAATAAGTCTCAGTTTATTAATGTACACATAATGGGAAACTGGAATGGATGAGAAAGTGCTCAAGTGCATGAAGCAAAGCAAAAGCATGCAGTAGCAGGATGTATGTTGGATTCAGATTCTCCAAATTAATCAAATATGGCATGTTTATCAGAAGCGTGGTCTCATCTGGGAATGAGTTAAAAGAGACTAAGAGAGCCCAATGATGTGACTCATTATTCTTTCACACTTTCACCAACTAAACTTTTACTCCTGCTCCCTTGGTGCTGCTGGACTAGAGGAGAATACCAAAATGAAAACATCAACAATAAGATAATCACTTGCAACTGGCTAAGCACGTCATTAAGATAAACGAATCACAATGGCTCCGAAAGTAACAAATTTGAAATAATCATACTAACGCAACAAAACAACATAAGTATCTTATTACAGAATTTATCAACCCTGAAAGGAAAAAATCGGAGAGAAAATTATTCGTATTTTTGTTTCTAGAAGGATTGCTAATCAATTAGCTTCCTTAGCCTCGCTTTCAGAAAAGCAAAATTCCCTCCCCACCCACAATTAAATTAACACAAATTCTCTTCCCACTTAACTAAATTCCTTCTGATATTTTAAATCCAAACAAAATATTATCGCTTTTGCAATTGAAAAAAATTGACAGTAAAAGAATAAGCCTACAAGATAGGTATGTAAAAAAAAAAAAACTAAAATTTAGTTATATTCGAATATATATTATTTAAGTCATTTTCAATGTGTAAAAGTTATTTTTAATGTGTATTTTGTATTTTAATCTGATGTATGGTTTGATGACGGAGTTTTAGGGTGCAAATAAAAAAAATTCTTCCTTTAAATTTAAAACTAAGGGATGTTTATAACTTTACTAGTATAAATATCGTTTTTTTAAAATATCAAATATGTTTTTGGGAAAAAAAAAACTAAAATGTAATTATTAAAACAAAAGTGGCAATGAATAATGGCCGTAAAGTGGCACCATTCATTTTGTGAAAAAAGATGTTAAAATAAAATTTTTAAACAAAAAAAATGAGTAGAGTCAATGGTGGTTTTGACTGAGCAATCGTTTTGTCAAGCAAAGGCAAGAGAAGGAAAAAAGAGAAAGAGTGGTGAGTGCATCATCTTCACATCAGAGAAGAAGAAGATGGAGAAGATAGAACACACGTGGGTGAATACCAATGGTATTAGAATGCACGTGGCATCCATAGGTTCAGGCCCAGTAATCCTCTTCCTCCATGGCTTCCCTGACCTCTGGTACTCATGGCGCCACCAGCTCCTCTCCCTCTCCTCCCAAGGCTACCGCTGCATCGCCCCCGACCTCCGCGGCTACGGCGACACCGACGCCCCTCCTTCCCCCGACTCCTACTCCGCCCTCCATATCGTCGCCGACCTCGTCGGACTCCTCGATGCTCTTCGCATCGACCAGGTCTTCCTCGTCGGCCACGACTGGGGAGCCTCCGTTGCTTGGTACTTGTGCTTGTTCAGGCCCGATCGAATCAAGGCTTTGGTCAACATGAGCGTCGTTTTCCGACCTAGAAACCCTAAGTGGAAGCCCCTTCAGAGCTTGAGGGCTATGCTTGGCGATGATTACTACATCTGCAGGTTCCAGGTCAATTTTCTACCACAATGTCCAACTTAAAATTCGACTAGTTATTAATCATGTTTTAGCAGTAGTTTTGTTTCGCCATAATCCTTAGCTGAACTTGTTTGTTAATTTAGTTCATTCTGTTAATTAGTTTGAATAGATCTGTTGTTAGAGGTAGGATCCAGCTTCATACATGTATAATGCTTCCTTTATTTGGTTTAATTATCGGTCTGATATCAGAAGGAAATGACATATTGGTTATTTGTGCTAAAAAGATGTTGGGGACTATATACTTCATTTGGTACCTTGTGTACTATGATATGCAATGATGAATCTTTCTGATCAGTATTCATAGACAATGCTAACCAAACACTATTTAAACAATCAAGTTGCTGATTTACATGGATAGGTGCCTATCTAATCCAGTTCAAAATCAATCACAAGTTTAAATATACTTTTATGTAATATGGTAAAAGCTGCTAGTTCCAAGCATCCATATTTCAGGTTAATTTATTGTATATGGTGTACTGCAGAAACCTGGGGAGGCCGAAGAAGAGTTTGCCCGAGCTGGTACTTCAAGAATAATCAAAACATTTCTTACGTCGCGTGATCCACGCCCGCCTCGTGTTCCCAAGGAGATAGGATTTGGTGGTTCACCCAATCTTCAGCTTACTTTACCTTCATGGCTGACTGAAGAAGATGTCAATTATTATGCTAGCAAATTTGATCAGAAAGGCTTCACAGGAGGGCTAAACTACTATCGAGCTATTGACCTGTAAGTTTCTTCTAATTGTCATATACATATACTGCAACCGTCTAGAGTTAAAATGGTTCTTGCAAAGGTACCAAGTCAATTCTACCCCCCTTGAGTCTGGTGTGTTTTTTGGTTTTAGTTTCTCGTCCCCAACCACTGCTTCCTTGTATTCTCATATTCCTTTTCCGTGGACTGCGACAGAACTTATGTTGTTTTATTGATATATTTGTTTTCAATTTTCATGATCATATTACATTTCATGTTACTCTAGAATTAGTTGAATGAGACCTTCAATTTCGTCAATGATCAAGTATAATTTGTAAATTGTGTACAGAACCTGGGAGCTGACAGCAGCGTGGACTGGAGTACAGATCAAAGTTCCAGTAAAGTTCATTGTGGGAGACTTGGACGTTACATATAACACTCCGGGTGTTAAAGAATATATACATAACGGTGGCTTTAAGAAAGAAGTGCCATACCTGCAAGAACTGGTTGTAATGGAAGGAGCAGCTCACTTTATAAATCAGGAAAGACCAGACGAGATCAGCGCCCACATATACGATTTCATAAAGAAATTTTAATCTCCATTATACTTCGAACGTTCTATTTTGGCTCGAAGTTGCTAGTGTCAAGTTTGCAGTTTCTAGTGTAACAGGCTTAAACAGCCATCTCCCACCCCTTCTATTAAACTTGTTGTCTAGAGTAATTCCTACATGGAAGTTTAAGTGAATGATTTACGGGTGGGGTTCTTTACGCAATTATGTATTATGTTCTGAGTAAACTAAGACACTGAAATAGCTTTTGACTACGGCAAGCAAACGTATACATGCAAATTGCACGACTTTGTCATTGATCGACAGTAAATTACTAAATTTGTTTACGTTAAAATAATTCATTTTCAAAACACGTTAAACAATCAATTAGACAAGCAAAGGGCTAAGTTAACAAATCGTAGTATTATGGAACGATCGCAAAGGAAGAAAATCTACTCATTAATCCTTTCAAAGAGTTGATTAGAACAGTAGTGATAAACCAAAATTGTTGTGGAGTTCCAATCCTTTTTCCCCTTTGAGGGAACGAAAAATGAAAACTAAAATTAATTAACGGTTAACAACAAACAAAAAAAAGAAAAACAAAACAGAACGTCACATGATAAAAAGGAAGATCCAAGATCCTCCATCTTTGAGCTCCAAAACTCAAACTCTGAAGCCTTTGCTATTCCTTCTTCCTCTAGCACACTCAAATTTCCGTCCCTTTGAACGAACATAGGGCTTGGTGTTACTATGGGGCACACCAGGAGCTGGTCCAAAGTGCTTGACAGCCTCACGGGCATTCTTAGGACCTCTGAGAAGAACCTGAAACATAATCCCAATATAATTCCATTATTTTTTATACTCTGCTAGCAGGTTTCCTTTTCTCCATAGAGAACTTGTTGATTTGAAAAGAAATCATTACATAAATAAATAAAATAAAATCACAATTTCCTTTTATTTAGAAACCTTAACAAATGCACCTAGCAAAACAGTAGAAACAAAAGTTCTAGTTATATTTTCTGTTCCTTAAAAACTATCCTAGCAGAATGCAGAACACAGACTAAGAGCAGCTGTTAAAGTGGATCTTAAATAACAGTACTGGATAGGAATGGAAGATGCTGGACACAAATAATCCGTTATAAATAAAAAATACAGTGATTTGAGGGGTGAAAATATAAAGACCATTCAGTGATCAAGAAAACTATGTGCAAAATTAAGAATTAGAAACTCTAGACACCAAATAATATCAATCATCAAATTGATATTGAGTGTTGGAATAGCAATCAGGGAATCGCACATTCGATAGGACGATAATTGCAATGATCACAGGTTTGTGAATTAAGTAACTAATTAGTCATTAAAACAAAACAAAAAAATGCCACTAGTTCAAATACGAAACATCCCCACTACTGAAATCTCAGAGTACAACATAGAATAGAGTTAAGTAGATATAAGAGTTGAATTAAAATCCATACCGTGTTCTGGCCAAGAGGAGCTCTAAGAGCAAGCTGATCAAAGGTAAGGCACTCGCCACCAGCCTTCTCAATCCGAGCTCT
>JASCZI010120835.1:42582-53233 GCA_036250425.1 Stylosanthes scabra
TCCTTTTCTTGAATCGCATCAGACATTCTTTGCGCAGATTGCGGGTTTCTTTGTGGTAGAGGATAGGGTTTTTAGGACTGGCGGTGGTTTGATATCAAAGATGGAGGTTGAGAATTTGTGGGATATTGCTGTTAGCAAGATGTGTTCTGTGTTGGAGGATCAGTTCTCCAGAATGCAGACTGCCAATCATCTCTTGCTCATTAAGGACTACGTGAGCCTTTTGGGAGTGACCTTGCGGAGGTATGGGTATCCCATTGATGCATTGCTAGATGTTTTGAGCAAACATAGGGATAAATATCACGAGCTTCTGTTGTCAGATTGTCGGAAGCAGATTGCTGAGGCACTTGCCGCTGATAAGTTTGAGCAGATGTTGATGAAGAAAGAGTATGAGTATTCCATGAATGTGCTTTCTTTCCAAATACAAACTTCGGATATTGTACCTGCTTTTCCTTATGTTGCACCATTTTCGACAACTGTGCCTGATTGTTGCCGCATTGTGCGGTCCTTCATTGAGGATTCTGTGAGTTTCATGTCTTATGGTGGGCAGCTTGAGTTCTATGAAGTCGTTAAGAAATATCTAGACAGGCTTTTGACCGAGGTTTTAGATGAAGCTTTGTTAAAGCTTATTAATACATCGGTTAGTGGTGTGCCCCAGGCAATGCAAATGGCAGCAAATATGACTGTATTTGAGCGCGCATGTGATTTCTTCTTTCGCCATGCTGCACAGCTCTCAGGCATTCCATTGAGAATGGTGGAGAGAAGCAGGAGGCAGTTCCCACTTAGGAAAGCTCGAGATGCTGCAGAAGAGACCCTTTCTGGGCTACTTAAAGCCAAGGTTGATGGATTTATGTTGCTTATTGAGAACGTAAATTGGATGGCTGATGAGCCGCCACAGAGTGGAAATGAATATGTAAATGAGGTCATCATCTATTTGGAAATTTTGGTTTCAACTGCTCAACAGATACTGCCAACTCAAGTCCTAAAAAGAGTTCTTCAGCAGGTTCTTTCTCACATATCAGAGAAGATAGTTGGGGCTTTAGTTAGTGACTCTGTCAAGAGGTTTAATGTGAATGCTATTATTGGGTTTGATGTGGACATCCGGCTTTTAGAACAATTTGCTGATAATCAGGCCCCCCTATTTGCCGATGGGGATGCTGATGAGTTGAAGATGGCGCTTGCTGAGTCAAGGCAATTGGTTAATTTGCTATTAAGCAATCATCCAGAGAACTTCTTGAATGCAGTGATTAGGGAGAGGAGTTACAATACTTTGGACCATAGGAAAGTAGTGATTGTTTCAGAAAAGTTGAGGGATCCTTCAGATCGGCTCTTTGGAACCTTTGGTAGTCGTGGAGCCAGGCAGAATCCAAAGAAGAAGTCTCTGGATACATTGATAAAAAGACTTAAGGATGTTAGCTGATTAAGCTCAAAGCTGTATGTAAGCTCTTTCCCCTTCCCCTTGTTTCATCTTGTCTTGTCTTCAGTTCCATTTTGACTTTGTGAATTATTTCTTATCAAGTCATTGATAAAATTATTTGGTTAAGGCCTGCTTATCACTGTCTTCTTCACATTTGAGATTTTCCAAGAATTTGTTTGATTGAAATGTATGATTCCTATGTTCAATTTTTGTGTTTGACTAAAATAATCTTTAAGTATAATCATATTTATTTGAGTTCTTAATTTGGCTTCATCAGTATTTGTGGAACCTAAATTGGAACGTATTCTTTGTTTTATCTTTGAAAAGGCCTTGCTGAGGATTCACGCTATGAGCTTGCAATAGAGGCTAGTAATCTCCTAGGCAGCCTCCAATGGGACATGAATGAGGGGGTTGGGAAATAAGGGAAGAAAAAATGGATATAAATAGCGAACCTTGCCATTTATCCATACATCTCCCCTGCTCTCATTAACTGAGCTACCAACAAAAAAGGACCACGTTATATTTTGATTCTTTAATGTTTACATACTTGCATGATGGATCTTAGTCCTAGAGTTCCTGCTAACCTTTGATTAATGTACATATCGTGTTCATTGCTTTGACAATTTATATCTTTGTTAATCAACGTCAATCTTGTATTGTAATGTATTCTTTGACTGTTAACTGAGATTTATGAACATGTTATAAATTCATAATCATTGCTTTGAGCCTTGGAAGACCTTGATTGATTGACTTGCCCTTCGGTTGTGAAATTGTGATGATATTACTTTTGAATTGTGCTGCCATGGTTGCCATATATTCAAACCAGGAAAAAAGCCCTACGTAGGTTTTAGGGTTTAGAATTTCAAGTTGTAAGATCTTCTCCCTTGATTTACGATAGTTGCAATTCAGAATGTTTAATAATGTAGTTATTATATCAATCAGGGAGTTAAACCAAAATATTAGAAGCTCCAGAGCTGGGGAGGGAAATCAATCCCTAGCATATTCGAACCCAAAATGCAACTGTGAGGTGTGATGCAAATCGAATTTCTTGCTTCAAATTGAAACCAAACAAGAGGATGAGTTAAAACTTGAAAGGTGCGATTAGTTTCTAATTCTATGTATGGATTGCATTTGTTAATGTTTAGAGAATTTAAGGGCTAATTCGATATCTGGTATGGGCGCCTAGAACTTAGAAAGTGATGATCCATTTGGAACCTAAATCACACAAACTTTGAACAGAAAGATCAGGATAACTGGGCTACTATAGTAACTTCAGATAAGGTTTTTTAGTTTAGGGTTCCAAATATTAGACAAGCTCACTTATTTTGCAGATTTGGCGTGGATTCAGCTCGTTTGAACATCCTAAATATTTGTGATAAAAACTAAAAACTTTATTGCCATCTATGTCAGAAGAAAGATAAACTTATAGCAGATCGATTTTGTTTTTCCTCTGTATTGTTTTACTTATTTCTTATCTAATGAGGTACATAATTACTAAACTTTATCCGCTAAATATGATCAATTATATGAGTAAAACGATGTTATAGACTACATTTGAATAATATAAGAGTTTAATTTTAAGGCATTAATAATGTAACATTATCGAATCAAATTTATGACTAATATGATAATATATATGTTCTTGAAAAATCAATATAATAACCCGTGACCCAATATTTTTCCTTCCAACTCGTCATCTTGTAGAGACAACTACACCCTGAAGAACTTTGCCACGCGCTACACGAGTTGCACGCATTATTAGAATATTGATATTGATATTGATGTCATCAAAGTGTAATGCAAATTAAGCAGTGTCAAATGAATTTTGCTATAGGATATATATGTTCTGAATTTGTTTATTTTGATCAATGGTCGTGTCTAGATCTCAACACGTCCACCAATCTGTCTCTATCTCTACCTATAAGGAGGCAAGTCTTCCATTTTCATCAAACACAAGCGACGATGAAATACTCAATTGCACTCCTATGTGTCCTTCTATACACCACAGTTTCAAATGCATACCAGCAACAAGATCAGAAGCTAACAGCATATGATGTTCTAGAACAGTACGATTTCCCAGTGGGTCTTCTTCCCCAGGGTGCAACCGGTTATGAGCTTAACACAAAGACGGGTCAGTTCAGTGCGTATCTGAATGGAACTTGTAGCTTCAGTATTGAATCATACGAGCTCAAGTACAAATCCACAATCAAGGGAGTGATCTCGAAAGGTAGGTTGGCGAAGCTGAAGGGTGTGAGTGTCAAGGTTGCACTATTGTGGCTCAACATAGTGGAGGTCACTCGTGACAGTGACGAACTCCAATTCTCCGTTGGTATTGCCTCCGCCGACTTCCCTGTCAACAACTTCCTTCAAAGCCCCCAGTGTGGATGTGGATTCGCTTGCAACAATTCGCAGGAAAACAATGGTGATGTGGTTTCCTCCATTTAGAATTTTAGATTTGTTTGTAAAATGCAGAATTGTATCTTTCCGTTGCTTTACGTATTCTAAGGAGTTTTACTTTTTGTTCCTTTTCTGGGCCGGAACACACCCAAGTATAGCCGAAAGTCTAAGAAATTGGGCCTTGGCTTTTTTTTCTTTTTTAAATATAATTTAGATTTGTGACATATTAATCTTTAGGAAGCATTTCAAGTAATCGAAACATCTGGTATTCATTTATTTTTAATTGTTGATCTTAATTATATATATTTTTATAATTAAAATTAATTAAAATTAATGACTAAAAATACAAGAACACCTGATTTACCAGGTATACTTGAAACGCTTCCTAATCTTTAGCCTGCCACGCATAAGGTAAATTAGTTGACTTACTAACTTAAGACTTGCCTACTACCTCATGGCACGAATGTTCTTTGAGCCGCAATAAGGTAAATTGGTTGACCTACTAACTTAAGACTTGACTCTTGAGGATGTGGTGGCTTGCCAAAGAATAAGATTCATATAAATTATAATGAGACTGCTTCTAAAATCTAGAATAAGCTAAGGGACGAGTTCACATTTCTAAAATTAATTGTAATTTTGCTAATTAGGTATTTGCTATTTATACTGTCCGTACACAAGCAATTAATTTGATTCAATAACATCATAAAACATTGAGAAAATATAAAAAATCAAGGGTCTAAATTTTTGGGTAAATAAAATAATTTTTAAAAATTGATCGATGTAGCTGAAAAATTATCTAATGTTATTCTAAAAGATTTAATTATGTCGTTGTATACGAAAAACAATTAATATTGGTGTACACATAGAACACACAAACATATCCTAATTAATCACTCCTTCAAGTAGAAAGATTTATGTGTTTCAATGTGTTTATGTGTACACTTAGCAAAACCCGTAAAAAAAATATGCATGTGTCTATACTTTTAATTTTAGGAATAAAAATATTTGAAAGGTGTGGATGGATGGTTGGTAACAAAGGAGATGCCAGGATGGTCAAAGTGTTAAGTGGCCTCAACGAATGTCATTAAGTAGCAGTCTCAATGTGAAAACATGTTTGTTATGAGCTGAAAGAAGGGTCTAAGCAGAGCACAATTCCTGGCTTTTTGGCTGCCCTTTCTAGACACATGGAAAACACTTTTCTTCTAATTTTTTCTACTCTTTCTTTATTTCTTTATCAGATCAGATTATGCAGAGTGGCTTTTGACTTTTATATCACAATATACAGTAATAACGAACGTTAAAATTTTCGTTTCACTACTTTAAACCAAGATTTATTAGAGAACAATCTATCCTAACGTGTTTCACACTTCACATATACAACATGCCAAAAGATTAATGTTGAAAGTTTGCGATGAATTATCACTAATTCACTAGTCCCTTGGGATAAAAGCCGTCAATGTTGAAAGTTTCACTTTCACATCTATTTTGATTCTTTATTAAACCTTTGATATAAAATATAATATATATTTCATGATGTATCCCATACGCCTAATTATGATAATAATTGAAGTGGGCATTGTCGGCTTATATAAAGTAGTTTAATGATAATAGGCTTATATCATACTTATGATTATGAATACTCTCACATTCACCGGGATCTTCCTTGTCCACTCCTTTTAATTTGTATGGTAAACATGGCATTGTTCCCTCTATGTTTGTTCAATTAGAACTACTTTTCTGGTAGCCTTTCATCTGAATTAGGTAACAATATTTTTAGAATCTTAGCTTCCACAAAAATAATATGATGAAAACTCAGCACCGTTGCTGGTGAATGGTGACTCATCATTATTCATCACTTTTCCATTCCATTATTGAGGGAAACATGAATTGTTACCCTAACCAAAAATTTGTTAAAACTGTGTAATTTAATTTTTTGATTGCAACTAAAATTTTCATTGAGGCTATCGCTAGTGATGAATATTGGAATAATCACACAACTAACAGAACGAACCAAATCGCAGTATGGCCTACTCTGATCATGATCTATAATGGAAATTCTAATAAATTAATTGAAGTTGACATAGGCAGGTACATAGAATGTAAGCACAAAAGTTAAACTGGTGATTTTATCAATTAGTATTAATTTCTTAGAAAAATAAATCTGAGACGAAAAAAAGCTGAAAATATGTGGTGGCAGATTAATCAATCTCCTCCTGTTCGGACAAGCATTGGCATACCATGTTGTCATGCTGATACCATCATATATATTTTCTCAATTATTAACTATCATTCTGATCTCATGATATTACATATTCATGTATATATTCTTCAATAATTTGAAGTAACCAATTAATAATGTAGAAGTAGATGAGACATGTTGAATGTTTAGGCAACATAGAATACAAGTGAAACTTTATCCACATGCATGCACTGGGAAAAGGAATCTTAATGGATTATTGTAATGGGGTTCTGTTGTTTCTTGCTTGGGCTGTTTATTCAACTAAAGTAGACTGCTTCCAACTAACTGCAAACAATATGCCTCCCATTCTCATTTGCTGCTGTTTTATAAATTCCAATACTCTTTTCTTTTCTTTTTTTTTCTTTTATCCTGTTATATAAATCTCACAACATATCTCATCTTAAGAATTAATTATTAAGATTTACTTGCCACACACACTTTGTCTTTTAAAGGTTTTTAATTAAAAAATCATACATGCGTGTATATTAGAATAAAGGGATTTAGTAAGCATCACTTAATTACCAACAAAATAGGAGTATGTAGTTTCCCATTTGCATTTGAACTCTTTATATGTCATTTTCATTTTGTTTTCTTTATTTATTTCACACGAACGTATAGTAATAGAAATGAATTCCAATGCTAATGCTATCAATAATCGGCTTCATAGATCTTTCGTTGGTTTTGGACGACAATTTGATAAGTTCTTCTAATAAGGATACTGCCAATAATCAATAATACATGTTCTTATTAAATTCGTATAAATATAAAAGGTGTAATCAAACTTTAAAAATCAACAACCGTGATTATCACTGTTGCTACGTTTCTTAAACCTATAGACATATAATTCACTTTGCGTCTTCTGTTCAAAATGTATATTAGAATAAAGTTATATAGGTTGAATGATTAGCAAAAAAACAATATTATCTTGAGAGTTGAGACCATAGCCATGTGTGACAATCACGTCCGCAGAAGGTGGAGCTCTGCATTAGCCATTCGGTTACATTACCCTAGAAGGGTAGTGGAGCCAGCACCATTCATGAGTCATAGCAATTAGATTTTAGATGCATACTCTAAATTCTCAATTGAAGAATTTACTAATGGTATGAATATATATACTTTTTTTTTATTTTTATGAGTAATTGATAATTTGAGCTCTTGTTAGTTTTATAAGAACATCCATTGACGAGGGGTAATTTTTTTTTTTAAAAGAACTTTAATTGAAGTTATTAGTAAAATTTTCAATTGAGATGATTTAGCGACCAAAATATATTATCTTGAGTAAATGTTTGATACACATAGATGAATTTTGAGCCTGCAGTTTTATAGTTAATTTAAAACATATAAAATTTTGGCGAGGGTATCTATAATCCAGCTTTTCAAAGTGTAATTAACCGTGACGATGGCATTGAATTGAAAACAGAGAATTAAGTGGAACTGCGCTTTTGATATAATTAAGTTGATTCCATTACATTCATGTAAGAATAGAACAAACAAGAGAATAAATAAAGATGAAGGGCATGGCTTTCATGTGAAATCATTAAGCCAGGCATGAATCATGATGAATTGGTTAGTTAGTTGTCGAATGATTTTTTGTTGAGAAGGGTGGCACGCAATTCGGCAACGTCGATCTCCTTGATGTTCTCGGGTTTGTAGTAGCCAGTGACAGGGTCAGGAACCCATGAAACTTTCTCGCCTTTTTCTTCTTTCTTGCTTCTCATGGCGCTGGATCCTGCTCCTCCCCTTCTTGCTGCTGCTGTTGCGGTGGAAGCATAGCCACGGTAGGCGGTGAGAGCCTTGGAGATTTCGTTCTGAACGAGGGCTGAGAGAGCCTTGGAGTTAGCCAAGGAGCGTGCCATTTCAATTCAATCAAATTACTACTGAGGAAAGCTTATTATAATTTGTTGTTGAATGAATAAACAAGAACAGAAAAGAAGCTGGATTCTTTACTTTTCTTGTTTTCTTCTTATTTGAGGGTAGAGGGAGTGTATGTATGTGTGTGTATATATAGGGGTTCAGAATGAGAAGCCTCCAGGAAAGAGAATTCGCTTGGCTTAAGCAACAGTAAGCTTCGTCAAATTAACTAACCGTGTGTTCTCTCATCCTCTGCTATTCTGCCATCTGTTCCCTTTTACTTCGTATAGAGCCCTTCATCATTGTCTTTTTCGCTATGTTTTTCAATAAAAAAAAAAATTCATCCATTACTCTAGAAGGGAGGAATAATATAAATTAAATGTTTTATGTATGTATCGTATTATTTTTGTGTATTTATTTATTTTTATGTTAAAAGTCATTGATAAAAAATAAAAAATATTTGCACTACTTTATATTCACACGTTACTCGTACACTTTTTTTATACTATAAAAATAAAAATAATGAAAATATCATTTCTCATAAATATCAATAATTTTTTTCTTATTTAATGAGTTATGCATATGCAAGGCATGTGTTAATTAAATTTTGCATGAATATCTAAAAAAGTAAATAAATTTGAGAGGAAGAATGTGATGAGAAATAGCAGCAAGTGGGCGCGGCAGTTACGGAAGGTGTTGGCGAAAGAGAATAGTCCATGTGGCAAGGTGGCGGCGTGGTAGTGGGAGTGAGAGCTGGTCAAAATTGGAGCCTGCTAATTAAGCTAACTAAGTCATCCGAGGTCAATGAATGAGTGAATGAGATGAACTTGTCAATGCAACTAAACTCATGAATGCAAGATCCGTGAATTACGTGTGCCACCACCCGACGTCCCCACCCCACTCAAACCCAATGGCATTCATCCACTTGCATTCCCTTCAATCGCAATCGCACTAGTGCCTTCCTATTACATTCTCCTTTTAACCTGGAGGAAAATATCATCTATATGCATGAACCACCCAAAGGCTGCCCATTTTATTCACAATTCTCATTACAACCTTCTCATTCATTCTCAATTAAAATCACCTCCACCGAGCAAAGCACCTTCTACACACTCTTATTACTTTGGAGTAGTTCTGCGCATCAAAACAAAAACAAAAATGAATTATTTCGCAGTTTACAACTACAAATATTATGCTTCGAGAGTTGGAGGTAAGCCAGTCGTATGGCAACTGGAAAGTTAAAAGGTTTAATCACGTACAGCAAATCTACAATCATCATCATACAATAATAAATAAATGCTATAAAAATAAATAATCAAACACTTTACTTTACCGTGTGGCCCTCACAAGTTGCATATGAGGCTATTAGCTTGCATTCTCCGTCATTGAAAAGTCCAACTTTATAATGGTGACACATCCCAAGTTGGGTTTCGCGTTCCACGTAAGTACGAATTGGGCCTCATATTGGCCAACCAAGCGTAATAATACAATAAATTCCAATTATGGAGGCCCATATTGAGCAGATGAAAAGCCCAGTGGTTTTGATAGCTCAGCTCGGTTTTGTTGGCTATTCATGGTGGCTTCCAGCACCGTCTCCGGCAGCGGCTTTAGCCTTAGGGTTTTACCATCTTCACTCCTCAACAATCGAATTCGCAAGTGAAACAAAATGTCTGAACCCAATGCGGGCGCTGAAACCCCTCAGAACATGACCATCTACATCAACAACCTTAATGAAAAGATTAAGCTTGATGGTACCTCACCTTCTACTCTTCTTCTTTTTTTTGGCACTCTTTCATTCTGGCATTTCCACTCTTTGTTTGATTTCAATTTCAATTTTCCTTTTCCTTTTTCTTTTTTTTTTTTTTTAAAATTCCTTTCAGAGTTGAAGAAGTCGTTGCACGCTGTTTTCTCTCAGTTCGGGAAGATACTGGAAGTGCTGGCGTTCAAGACTCTGAAGCACAAGGGTCAAGCTTGGGTGGTGTTTGAGGATGTTAATTCCGCATCCAATGCTCTTAGGCAAATGCAAGGTTTCCCCTTCTACGACAAGCCAATGGTATGGTATCAACTTTTTCCTTCAATTCAGCTTTGAAATTTCTGTTTGTATATTTAGGTTTATTAGCTGTATTTAGTGCATAGCTATTGATTCTCTCTGGACTTTGGATTTTACTGTTTGGCGTGCTTCGGAATTCTGAGAGCACTTTTGGAACGGATTTGAAATCTATAGTAGCAGAGCAACACTAGATTATTCATCTAATGTTGCATGACAGTGCCCATCCCTTGTGATGAGTGCCAATGATGGCTATTGGTTTTGTTATTTAATTAGTAGAAGCAGTTCCTTAAACCAATTAGGAAGAGCTTTAACTAGACCAACACTGTACCTTTGAAACTTGAAAGAAATAATCCATGACTCAGGGAAAAACCGATGCCAAGAAATGGCCGAGTACAACACATCAATATCTTTTTTCTAGGTATTACATCTATCATAATTTGATGAGAGTCTAGTCAGTTGTTTACCATCGTCAGCTAAATCAACAACACTAGTGTTTGGGGCCTTGTGTATAAATATTATTCTCTATCAGTCTGAAGGGAATGTTCTCACAATAATGTGATTAAACAAGCCTCAATGAAAAGTTCATGAATCAAATCAGATTTTAGATTCTTGTAGCACGGAACAAGAAATTAATATATATATATATATATATATATATATATATATATATATATATATATATATATATATATATATTTTT
>JASCZI010120835.1:59542-87470 GCA_036250425.1 Stylosanthes scabra
CCATACCCTTCCTCAGTCTACACTCTCATCTCACCACTTCACGGCTGCACAACCGGACCGGCGCCGCCTATCCATTCGCCGTCTGCCACCGCCTGTCCCGTCGACGTTCTGCCCCGTCACGTCGTCGTCCTCGTCCGTTTCGTCTTCGTCCGTGGTGGTCCGTGCTGCTCTGCCTCCACCCTCCGCCCGTCACCGTTCTACCGCGTCGCTTTGTCGTCCACTCGTCGGTTTCATCTTCGCCCGTGGCTCCGTGGTCCGTGCCCTCCGCTCTCCGCCCGTCACCGTGCAGCTCTGCCTCGGCCCTTCGCCCGTGCCGTCACCGTTCTGCTCTGCCTTCGACCTCCGCCCTCCGTTTCGTCGTCCACCGTGACTGGTGAGTGTATTTATGTTGGTTGTTCGTCCTATGAACAGTGTTAATACTTGCCTATTTTTTTCCAAGTTAATGCTTGCCTATATTGATTTGAAACTGGATTATTCGTTGTTATTTGGCTTTGAAATAAGCTTGTTTATGCAGTATGCTTGAAGATTTGCTGCTGTTAAAACTCAATTGTTAGTTTGCTTTTGCTGTATATGATATGTGATACCTAATGCCATTTGTTAGTTTGCTGTTAAAACATAGTTGTTAACACCACCTAATTGATATTGAAATAAGCTGGTTTGTTTATGTGTTTGCTACTTGTAAGTTTTAATTGTTAGTTTGCTGCATATGATGTGTGATGCCATATTGTTTGTTTTTATGGATTTGAATGTTAGATTAATTGAATTTGGAAGATAATCAAGAAGATGTCTCAACTAATAATGAGAAAATAGAAAATCAAAATCAAAATGAAGACAATCCAACTCCAACTCCATATTTGTCTGAAGTAGAAAGAAACGTGGACTTTGAAATTACTCATTGGGCATAATTTATGCCTTTATCTACGTTATTTTGCAACTTGTTGTATTCTAATTACTTTATAGAATAAAAAATGTTGAACTATTGATGTATTTTAGATTATTTTTTTATGCATTAAGACTTTATGTGGATTAAAAAAGACATGTCACATTTTAATATTAACTTTTTCATAAATTAATCATAATTTATTTGAGATCGATTTAACGATTTAACTAGTATTTCAACGAGTGAATTTTTAAATTATTAAACTAATAGAGTGACCGATTTGATAGTAGGCACGGTTTTTACAACTATGCTTTTTAAACTGTTAGAGACTTAGAAAACCATGTCCATGTGTGTATTCTTATATACACCTAGATTTAATTTAATACGTTATCTTTAAATACATTTAGATTTTGATTTAAAAAAACACACACATGTTGAGACGTAAATAAATACTTTTGAAATCCAGAAATAATTTGATGTCTTTTATATAAAGTTATTAAGACAGTTTCAGCATAAATGTACTCAAATTGATGGGTTAAATTTGTGTGTATAAATAAAAACTTCTCTCATCATTTTATATAAGAAAAAAACTTCTCTTGTTATATTTCTGTGATAAATAAATAAATAATTCTTCTATATGATTATAAATAGCAATTTTGAATAAAATTAAATTTAATTGAGAGTTTTCTACTTTTCTTTATGTTAGCGAAGTAGGGTTATAGAGTGAGTGAGAAAGAGCATTGCCGCCAAGGATATTGAAATTCCTCAGAAACCCTTCACGGAGGCGCAACCATGCCGGAAACCAAGCGGAAGCACAGGGACGAAACCAACCACCGAAGGGGCCACTCCAAGCCCAACAGGAATTCCAGGAAGAAGAAGAAGACCGGCCCTCGTTTGCCCTCCTCCTTGCAGAAGGAGCTGGACCGCTTAAACCCCACCGCCCCCATTGATAGCGACCAAGATATCGATTCAGCTGATGGTGACGGAGCAGAGCGCGAGCTTCTTCCCCAGGATTTTTACGAGTACGAGGAACAACAGGCCGAGGAGGAGTCCAAGAAGAACAAGCGCTACGATCCTGGTTCCGTCGATCAGATCCAGTATGACCTCCCTATTGAACGTTCTGATGAATCCGAGGTAAACTAATCTGCTCAATTATTTTATTTCTGGTTCATGGCTTGCGAGTTTTGAATCTGTTAATTGTGCACCTCAGAGTATATAATTTTTGTGATTCTGTGAATGTGTTCAGTTACTTTGATTTGTCATGATCTTGTTGAAATGCTTTTAGGATGTTATCATTAGTTCATTGGTTTGGTTATTGACGGATTGGTGAGTTTAATCATTGGACTTATCCTCTTTATGCTGGTTCATAGTCATTTTCGTGTTCATTTGTATTTTTAGGATGAGATCATACAATCTGATGATGATAACGATGATGATGATGATGATGATGGGATGAGAATGACTGGAGATGCTGCTGACGATGATTCTAGTGAGGAAGGTGATGGAAGGCATACTAGGATGTTACAAGGAATTACTGGTATGCCAAGTGAGGCTTTTGAAGGTAAGAAAATTGCATATGTATTATCATGGGAGAATCATGATTAAAACATTTATTTTGCTCAAAAGACTAAGCTGGTGCTTGCCCCATATTAAATGGAAATAACTTTTGACTTTACCTGGGAAGCTTTGCTCCCCCAAGTCCAAGAACTGTTTAGGCTTAATGCATATACATGCATATGTGTCTGTATAAATAATTTTTCAGCGGTTTTTGCATGACCAAAATGCAGGCAAGAAGAAGAGGAAGATGAAAGATGATGGTATACCAGAGCTATATCCAGAGTCTGAATATAATCCCAGTCGTGATGTTGTGGATGGCGATGGACAGATTAGCATCGACGACCTTTTGAATCCTCTTCAGGATAATCCTGGTTTTGGAAAACTTAGGAAAAGAATACAGCAAATTGAGAACAATTCTAAAGCCATACATGCACCTCTTCGGACGGCAGATCAAGCAAAGGTGGAGAGGAAGGCAGCGTATGAAATATCAAAGAAAGAGGTTACAAAGTGGCAGCAAATTATTCAGAGAAATAGAGAAGCACCAACTCTTTTATTTGATGAGAATATAGATTTAGGGTTTTCAACTGTAGGGGCAATAGCTTCTGAATTTGAACCCAGAACTGAATTTGAGAGGAAAATGGCTGCACTAGTTTCCGATGACAAAGTTATGGAAGCTTATAAAAAGGATGGTTCTAGGCTTCTTGAAATGAACACGGTAATCTTGTAGTAGATATTGGCCAAGTATTGAATTCTAATACTAGTTTATCAGGTGTATGTCTCCATTTGAATTGTTAAAATGTAGCTTATGATGCCTGGCAGGTCTCTGTCGAAGAAGAAAAGGATAGGCAAAGCCGGATTGCTAAAATGCGGAGCCTTCTTTTCCGTCATGAATTGAAGGCAAAGCGTATTAAAAAGATCAAGTCCAAAACATATCATCGTTTGTTGAAGAAAGATAGATTGAAGACTGAATATTCTAAGATTCAAATGGATCCTGAAGTTGCTAAAGAATTTGCCATGAAACAAGAGCGCCTGAGAGCTGAGGTCAGTTGATCAAATAAAGGAGCAAAATTGGTGTCTATTAACTTTCTTTAATATCATCATGCTGGTTCTTCAATTATTTATTCCATTAAAACATCCAGCTTGAGGAAGACACATATTATCATTGCATTATGTTACTTTTTAATCCTTGATATACCAACTTGCTACAGGAGCGTATGACTCTCAGGCACAAAAACCAGAACCGGTGGGCTAAGCGTATCCTAACACGGGGTTTGAATAGCCAAGACGAAGGAACTCGCGCTGCCATAGCTGAACAACTTCAAAGGCATTCTGAACTGACAAGAAAAATGCACTCTATGAAGGATAGCAGCAGCAGCAGTGATGGGGATGACGAAGATGCTGGTTCTGATCAGGATATGGGTTCCAAGGTTCTGGGAAAAGCAATAGAAAAGACAATGAAAGTGATACAGGACGATGATGAAACTCCCAAGTCCGGGTTGCTTTCTCTACCTTTCATGGTAATTATTCATTGGTTCTTAATTCTGCTTCTAAGAAATATTTTATAATGTGACCTTTCATGAAATGCTGGTTATTCAATTATTTGTTGTATTAAAACATCCAACTGTGAGGAATATTCGGACATCTATGTTTTATTAAGTTTTAAATTTGTCAGTTAGGAGGCTTTGCTTATTAATATGCTGTATCTTGTTTTCTTTCTGGTTTAGAGGCGTGGATTAGAGAAAAACAAAGCGGCAGCTATTGAAGAAGCCAACCTTGCTCTTCAAGAATACAAGGATTCCAAGAAGAAGCTGGAGAACTCTGTTGGCTCTGAAGGCCCAGAAGCCACTTCTATCAGTGGCAGAAGAGTGTTTGGAGCATCTAAAACCCAGATATCTGATGCAGGTAATAAGGTGAAATCAGATTACAATTACGGTAGCAGTGACAGTGAGGATGACTTAAGGGCCAGCAAAAATGGCAATATAGAGACTCAGAGAAGTAACATTTTGCAGAAAGATGTAAACACTGATCCAGTCTTAATTCAAGAAGACACTGATAATCATCAGGAATCTGTATTTAAGGTGATGAAGTTCCCATTTCTTTGTGCTTATTCTAAACTTTGTTGCTTGATCAGTAAATTTGATACGTTAGTTGCATTTTTTTGTTTGCAGGACTTCAATGAGATTGTCAAAAATCCTGGGCCAAAAACGACATATGAAGTTTCCTTATTTGTATCGGATACATGGAAAAAGGTTTTAGTGCTTTTAGATCATGTTGTGTTTTGAATTTGATATTTGTAATATCTTTTTATGATTTAAAAGTTCTGTATAAAATATCGGCATCCTATTGGACTGATGGACTTATGATGAGCAGGCTGGGAACAGAGATGAAAAAGGCACAAATGTCAAGAAGTCTGCAATGCCTTCAGGGTCTGTTAGGCAAGATAGAAAAGTATGAAGTATAAACTATTCATTTGTTAAGATATAAGAAATAAGCAATATTGTTGATATAGCCTGATTTATTTGTATATTTATTGTGGTTTACTAGGATACTGAAAAAGAAGTTGAAGAGGATAGTGATACAGATAGTGAAGGACAAATGGTTGACAGAATTCTGACTTCTGGTTCCAAACTATCTTATGAGCTTCCTTCTCAAGAAGAGCTCATTCGGCAAGCTTTTGCAGGGGATGATTTAGAAGATGAATTTGAAAAGGATAAGATGGAGATTCTCAATGCAGAAAATCCCGAGCCAGAAAAGCCTGTATTACTTCCTGGCTGGGGGCAATGGACGCATGTACAGAAAAAGAAAGGTTTGCCATCTTGGATGCTGAAAGAGCATGAAAATGCCTGGAAAAAGAGGGAAGAAGCTATTAAGAAGAGAAAGGATGCTCAGCTAAAAAATGTGATAATCTCTGAAAAGTTAGATAAGAAGGTTAGTGGCATTGTTTTCTGTTAAGTTATTATTTTCAAAGTGCTCTGGTTATGTGCATGATTTAGTGATTGAAACGTGTAGACAGCTACCATTTCATGTTGCCACGGCCCACGGGTTATGTGCTAACTAGAGTTCATGCTTACAGTTTTTCATTGTGGCATAAATTCTTCAATCATGATGATTGAGATACTAATCTTATATTTCCTTTCGGATATGGCAGGCTGAGAAACTCCACACAAAAGCATTGCCTTTTCCTTTTACTTCTAAAGAGGCTTTTGAACAGAGCATGCGTGTCCCTATTGGACCAGAATCTAATCCAGCGACTGCAATTGGAGCTCTAAACCGGCCTGAAGTAAGTGTTATCTTTGTTGAATTCCTCGATTGCTATAGTGCCGTGCTTTTCTTTGAAGTGATGAAAATAACAATTGGATTTTTGGAACAGAGAAGTATTTGAAAAATAGCTGTAAGATGCATTATGTGCTCCTTTCTCTATCTTATATTTACATTAAAACAACTATTGTATGTGCAGGTGGTGAAGAGACCAGGTGTTATAATAAAACCAATACAGTTTGAGGAAGTGAATCCACATGAAAAACCAGAGGAACGACGTGGAGATAAACATAGATCCAAGAAAAATAAAGGCAGTGGTGGCAGATCCATGAAGAAAACATCGGCTTAGGGTAAAAGTTAATCATCAGGGGAGTTTTGATTCTGTTCCCTGTTCAGTGTATTGTTTCATATTTTTTCACGTGTATTGTTTACATAGTTAATTTTTTATAATCTAATATGCCACTATGCCTTGGTAAAGAATCTGTTATTCATCTAATTGTCAAACGTCTTAAATAATTAGATAGATTAGGCGTCGATGTCTTCATTGTTGTGGACATGCAGTTGAATTTGGGAAGACTAGTTAACATTCCCCACTTTCGCGATCATATTCTAAAATGAAAATATATTTTGTTTAATTTCTTCATTGATTAATCCAACCTAAACATTTACTATCCAAACAGGTATTATGGGGGTGGAAAAGGTGTAGGTTATGGCTTCAGTTAAGAAAGAAGAAAGCAAAGTCAAACAGCAACAAATGGAAGTTTCTAAAGTATTTAAGTAATTTAACTCACCTTTTTGTTGTCTTAAGACTCTTATTGCCACTAGATACAAACAAAATCAAGGTATTGCTAACAAATTAAATACGTCAAAATTTTAATATACTAAATGCATTAAACACTTAATGTTGTGTTTCTGATTATTTTGACAGTGTTACATTGCCATAACAAATACCAGAAGCGATAATGAGAGGTGTAAAACGGGAGTTGAAGTAGATTGGGAAAGAAATAATAATAATATAATGGGACAACAGAAGATGAGAAATCCGTGGCGTTTTTTTCTCACATAAATGACAATGCCTGTACCCCATCAATGCGTTAAGGTGGTTTGACAAGAAAGGAAAAAAAGGTTGTCCATTTTGGGCCATTTTGAGCTTCTAGTATGGGAAGCTACAATGGCAACTATGGCGTTTCCACATTCAATCATGGCCTACAAAATTTAATGGTTATGATTCTTTCAATGTAAGAAAAAGCGGTAGATGGAGTAGGACCACCTAACGAGAAGAAGATGCATACGTCAATGCGGTGTTATTTGACCATTTGCTTATTCATGTTTTTTCAAGTTTTATTTATTTCCTGGAGAACTTGTTTGCTTATCCTCGTTTATAAAGCCGGTGGTTTGACCACCTTCCTGTGTCTCACCATTATTTATTTTTGGAGAATGAAACGGTATATTATATTTCATTTGAATACACAACATTGATTATATATATGGAGAAGATAATTAAATTATTAGTATATCCAGTAATGTATACATGTACATGTGTATCCCGTATCCGCAAAAATGTGAATGCTGAAACTGGAAACAGAGACTAGAGAATTGAGATGGCGACGGGAAGTTATGTTACCACCGACCAGTCCAGTGCGTCAAGTGTGAACTATAATACAATGCAAGCTAAGTTGGGGGCCGGGGGACTTTGATCCATCTGAGGTAGATCACCGTTAAAATAGTTAGATTGTTGGGTTAATGGTCACATTGTTCCATAAAAAATATAATTCTCTATTATAAAATAATCATTTTTGTAATAAGATAATGATATGTTAACTTCAAATGTCACATGTTATAAAATAATTGGATGACATATCATCTCAATTAATCATTTATAACATATGTTATTTATAGAATGATCAATTTAACTGGAAATTTATCTTTTAAAAATTAATATAACTAATAAAATTTTTTAAAAATTAATTTAAAAAATGTGATTTATTTGAGATCAATTTGAACGTTAACCTTAAATTGTTACCCTACCACGCACTTCAATTTCTCTTTTATAAAATATATAAAGTAAATTTTAGATAGATTGTACTTTTTTAATATTTTGTTGATATGAAAATATAAACTAATGTTTTTAAATAAGATAGAGTAAAGAAAGTCTTATAATTTAATAGGCAAATTCAACGCCCTATAACTACTGACCTTTTTATATATAAGAAAAGGACATGCTGAAGCAAAATTCATAACCTACATCAAAATTCATGTGTATGCATATATACGAAAGTGACATGCTCTCCTTATTCACTTCTATATATTTCTCTCTTAACTCTCTCTCTCTCTCTGAAGCTAAAGTCGTTCATGCTACCAACATCTTTATTCCTCTGATTTTGCTGCATGCTACATCAAGTTAACTTTCAGCACCTCCTTTCAGATCCATCACCTTGGTCTCTTGATAGCCACTTTAATTAATGGATTTAGAGTTTGATTATCAAGAGGTAAGTATGTAAATTCATATGATAATGTAAGTCATATGATGATATAAATGATTATACTGATTAAGTAGGAATGAACACAGGAGTACTGGAGGAATTCAAGAGGAACGCAACTCTTCACCTGCAAATGGTTACCTCTATCTTCTCCAAAGGCTCTTGTCTTCCTTTGCCATGGTAATCCTATAATATTATTCACTATATTCACTATATTCACTTCCCTTTCTGATTATTATTAATTATTAGTGGTTGCGTCATGCATGTGACTTGTGCCAGATTTAACTTTATTACCTTTACTTTTAATTTGCAGGGTATGGCATGGAGTGCAGTCGCTTCATGAGAGGTAATAAATGTTCTTATTCATCTACTACATTAATTCACCTCTTTTTTCCCTTTCCTTTTATTATTTTTTTAAATAATGTTATATACTGCTGAAAATAATATTTATTACTATTAACTACTTCTACTTGCACTGCGTGAGCTCCTCAATATATATTAAATCCCTATTAATTAAAAATTTTAAGACTCTATTTAAAAATCGTCCTGGTTTATACACACACAAATAAAATAACTATATAATATGAAGTTTTCCTTACATAATTTATCACTATCATATTTCCGTTTTCTAGTGCCTGGTAGTTGAACCGCCAAATAAATAATTAACTACATAACCATATATTTTGCTTAATCAAAATTTATTTGAACCCACCTACCAGGTGCATTATTTTTTTTATTCCAGCAAAATAAAATTCGTAATTGAAGTCTCATCAGCAAGAGTTAATTAGTTAGGTTACCTTCCCATTTTTTATTTTTAATGCACTATATAGTCTATATCGCCCATCTACCGTTGCCAAGTAAAGTAATGGTAAGGTTGAACCAACTAAACCATGCTATAGCTACGTTTTATATGTAACATCTAACATTGTAACAAGTGGCACATAGCTATAGCGTTGGCGTGACCATACTTAACTCAAATTTATAAAGAAGGCTTTCCAGTTTCCATGAGTTAAAAGAAAAAGAATTCTGAAAAAGTGGAGGAAGATAACTTTGAGAAGCGTGGTGCGTGGATGATGATGGATCCATGGCCCACCAATATTAATTGATTCACACAAAAATTGTTGCAATCAAAACATTAATTACACTGTGGCCACTCTAGCTGATGAAGCCATATTACTAGGTACCGGTGTTATGAAATCACTTGTGGGATTAGCGGTGCTCACATTATTTCTAGAAAAATATCATTTAATATACTTTGAAAATAATAAATCATGTACGTATTATCCCCTATCCTAATGTACTAGTAGTGTGGTCACAAAAAAAAAATGTACTAGTTGTGTACTGCTAAAGGTGTATTCCAATTCCAACCCCCTCTCTATTCAAAACCAGGACTTGGTTGAGTTATATTTTCTTTTTTTCACGTTATTCTCTAATTCAGCCGAGGATAACTAATATGTTACGAATCTAAATTTTATTTAAAAATTTATTATTGTATAAGTAAATTAGTAAATTAATTATTAGATGAATCTAAATTAGTTTAGATAAAGTTATATATGTTAAGGTATGTTATCCTACTCATTACAGATATATAAATATGGAAGGTTTTTATTGAAAAATCAAGAATTTTAGGCTTTTAAGATATAAATGTACAGAGTTTTTTACAGAGCAGGTAATTTTATGTATGGAGAATTAAATTTCTTCATTAATAAAACAAAATTTTGAGGTTTTAATACATTTATATTGAATAAAAACTTTAAAAGATATCTTGATGCTTTGACCACAAATTAAACACTACCCACCAAGCGGGAGCCATGATAATAACAATTACTAGTAAGCTGCATTTTAGGTGGACAAGTATAACTAATATGGCCAACAGTTTGCGAGTAGGTGAATTAGAAGTAGTTTTATTGTGATGTTGAATAATGAATACGGTTGGAGTGGGATTATTGTATTGTAGAATGTGGAGTAAGGCTAGCTTGTGCGAGGTACGCTGTGTACGGTGTGGATTATGAAGGACATGGACGCTCCCATGGTGCACGTTGTTACATCAAGAAATTTGATCATATTGTCAACGACTGCTTTGACTTTTTCAGCTCAGTCTCTGGTACGGGACTACTCTTTCACTTTATTTACTTACTTTGATTCATTCATTTAGAAATATGTGTCATCAAATCAAATCATGATAATAGGGCTTCCAGAGTACAGTGGAAAACCCAGGTTCTTGTATGGGGAGTCCATGGGAGGTGCTGTGGCCCTACTTTTGCATATGAAGCACCCTTCTTTCTGGGACGGTGCCGTTCTTGTTGCACCCATGTGTAAGATTTCAGAGAAGGTGAAACCACACCAGGTGGTCATCAACATTCTCACTAAAGTTGAAGATATCATACCAAAGTGGAAGATTGTTCCAACTAAGGATGTCATCAACGCAGCCTTCAAAGACCCTGCCAAACGAGAAAGGGTGAGATGCCTCATATCAGATCAGATTTTTTTTCGATCAGTTCAAATCTCACAAAAATTTAAATAGAGCATAAAAAGCCTAATACCATACTCAAGAATAAACATAAAACAACCAGAAAATAATAATTAAACTCCTATCAATTCTTCAAATACTTCTCAACTGCAGTACTCTTAATGTTTTTCTCCCTTACTTATGGCTCATACACTATGCTTATTGTGCGTTATATATAATTGATGATGAATGTGTTTGCACTTGCAGATAAGGAAGAACAAGCTGATATACCAAGACAAGCCTCGGCTGAAAACAGCACTAGAGATGTTGAGAACGAGCATGAGTATTGAGGAGAGCTTATACAAGGTGACTGTGCCATTCTTTGTGTTGCATGGGGAAGCTGACATAGTGACAGACCCTGATGTGAGCAGGGCATTGTATGAGAGAGCAAGCAGCAAAGACAAGACCATCAAACTCTACCCTTCTATGTGGCATGCCTTAACTTCTGGGGAGCCTGATGACAACATTGACATTGTCTTTTCTGACATCATTACTTGGTTAGACACTCACCCTACCAATCAACAACCAATCAACCCTTCTTTTAACTCCCCCACCGCTATCACTGCTACTACGACTACTGTTCATCATAGAACACACAAGAGGAGGAGAAGCTATCTCTGTGGCTTCAAAAGGCGCAATTCCCTGCACCACTCTGCAGTTTAGACTAATAGTAGTAACAAAATGATGCCTTCCCTTCAAATCAAATCCTTGCTCTAGCTAAGGTAGTAGCGTGTGAAGTCTAAACAAGTTATGCATGTGCCTAATAAGGTGAAAATGTGATATATTCACATGTAGAGACCAAATCTTTAGTAACTATATAATTTTATTTATTTCTTGCACCACCTGCATATTAAGGCTACAAAACACACACAGATTAATACAAGTGTCTATAAGAACAAACACTACAAGTTTTTTTTTCTTCCAAATACACCGTTGACTTATTTAGGAGTCCAAACAAAACGAAACAAAACATTTATTACGTAGTAATTGCACTACTCTTCATTTTCCTCATCCCTGCTATTTGGAATAAGGTGTAAGTCTCACAACTCTAGCCAAACAATTGTCCACGGGCCTTGTATGTGGGAGGAACATTATAGGAGCATTTGGATTTGTATGCTCAAGCCTGTGCCAAGAAACAAAAAACATTGTTAAAAACAATATCAATTAAATTATGTAGCAATAAGAACCACCTTGATGATAAACACTGACTTGTAGTTAAGCAGAAAGTGGTGAAGAAACACTGTGATTTCCAGTTTGGCAAGCTCATTCCCAGGGGCCAGGGCACAATCTGGTTCCCAATCTTGCGAGGGGCCGATATATATCAACCAAAATAACTAATTAAATCACATTCAAACACACCATAAAACATATTACTATACTACTTACTTACATCAAATCTTGAAGGATCAAATATCCTTGGATTAGGATAAACCTCTGGATCTTGGTGAATAGCCCTATACCAAACAAAAACCTTCCAACCTTTGGGAATAAGATAACCATTCAATGTGACATCCCGCTTTGCCTCCCGAAATGTCATCAAAGAGAAGGTAATGTAGCGCATAGTTTCATCAATAGCCTGTATATTACACACATGCATTCTTAGTTAGAATTATTGTTGTTTATTTACAAGTAGTAGAGTGATTACAAAAACTAGTTATAGAAATACCTAGAGTAGAAGGAGTTGATGAAGGTTTCAGGGTTTGCAGATTTATAAGCAGAAAGAAAAGACCACATGTTACCAACCAAAGGCAAACCCAAGTCACCACTCACCAGGAGGAAGAGAATTGCGCTTTGCTCCCAACTTAGCTTCATAAAGAAACCACTTCACATTCTTTAAAATCAAACTAACCACCAAAACTACACCCACCAGGGCCGTAACCACACTCGCACCATAATAAGAAGGAGAAGAAATAAGATCCTCCAGCTGAAGAATCAGAGTGGTAGCTGGATCACCGATCAAGATGAGTTAAAGAAATTTGTAGTTCATTTTTTTAAAGAGCTGTACTCTGAAGAACATATCCAAGAGGACATGGATGAGGGCTGCAGCTACATTCCCTTATCTCGTAATATTTATAGAGATTTGGATCGTACACCCACTTATGAGGAGATGAAGGCTGCCATCTTTAGAATTGGTTCCTTGAAAGCCCCTAGTGCTGACGGCTTTTCTGCTATCTTCTTTAAAGAAAATTGGGATATAGTGGGAGACACGATGATCAATTTGATTACGACAGTCTGATCATAGCATGATATTATTAAAGAATTGAACGAAACCCTTATTACCCTCATTCCGAAAGTGAAGCTGCCGGAGGAAGTCTCTCAATTTAGGCTGATCTCACTGTGTAACGTCAGCTACAAGAGCATCTCGAAGCTGTTGGTTGGTAGACTTAAACCAGCCTTGCAGGATAGGATCTCCCCATACCAGTCTAGTTTTGTTCCTGGACGTAAGATCCAGGACAATATTATCATCGCTAAAGAGATCATGCATGACATGAAGAAGATGAAAGGGAAAAAGGGTTGCATGGCAATCAAGATCGATTTCGAAAAAGCCTACGACCATCTCCGATGGAAATTCATTGATGATTGTCTAACTGAGTTTGGGATAGAAGGTAACATGAAGAAGCTTATTATGAATGGTATCACATCAGTCTCTTATAACATCCTTTGGAACGGTGGTAAGACGGAGATGTTCCATCCTCAAAGGGGAATTAGGCAGGGAGACCCTATTTCCCCTTATATTTTCGTTATAGCAATGGATAAATTGTCTCAAAATATTGTCAACCGAGAACACAAGGGCCTCTGGCGTCCCTTTCAAGTGGGGAGAGAGCGTTTATCAATCTCTCACTTACTCTTTGTGGATGATCTCCTTATTTTTGCGGAGGCAACTGTTGATCAGATAAAAGAAATCCAACAGTGCCTTCGGAAGTTTTGTGCCATCTCGGGCCTGAAGGTAAGCTTAAACAAGACATCTATAATTTTCTTCAACAACGTTAGAAGACAAGATCGCCAAGATATCATCCAGGTATGCCAATATCAGGAGAAGCCCCATCTGAGAAAATATTTGGGTGCCTTAATTTGTAACAACAGATCCATAAAGGAAAACTTTAAAAACATCATTGAAAGGGCAAACAACAAGTTAAAGGGATGGAAGGCCAACTGCCTCTCCCTTGCTGGTAGAATAACCCTTGCCTCGTCTGTCCTTAATCCAATTGCTTACTATGAGATGCAACATGCTAGAATCCCAAAAGGTGTTAGTGTTCAGCTTGAGAAAATCCAACGGAGTTTCATTTGGGGAGATACCCCAAACCAGAGAAGAATCCACCATATAGGCTGGGATACTCTATGCTTGCCTAAACATCATGGAGGAATTGGTCTGAAAAGATTTCAGCAAATGAATGAAGCCTTTTTAATGAAATTAGTCTGGCGCTTCATGGTAGAACCTGAGAGTTTATGGGTGAAGGATCTTAAGAAGAAGGGTATTTCTGGGAGACAAATGCAGGATGGTATTGTTTCTAAGCAAATCGACTCACCCCTCTGGAAAGAACTTGTAAAAGAGTGGCCAAAATTGCAAGATAATTGTTATATCAACATAGGTAATGGTACTTCCACGTCTTTTTGGTTTGATAGATGGGTCCAGGATGAAGGAAGCCTGTACAAAAAAGCCAAACATCCAATCTCCTTTCATGAGCTCGGAGATAAGGTAGCTGATTTTGGCAAAGAAGGAACTGAATGGAACTTCTCAAAATTTGAACAGGTATTGTCAGCACACATCGTTAACAAAATCAGAGCTATTCCCCCTCCTACAAAAAATACCCCTGATCAGATTAGATGGAAACATAGCTCTAGTGGTGAGTATACCATTTCTTCTGCTTACAAATTCCTCACCCGAAAAACCAGTGTAGAAAAAAGCCCTATTTGAAAATACATTTGGTCTTGGAAAGGAATAGAGAGAATCAAGGTTTTGATGTGGAGGCTGGTTCTTGGCAGGATCCTAACGGCTGAAAGGAAGGCCAAAATGATGAGTAGTACTCCTAATTGTGCCAGCTGCTCCAATCAAGTTGAAATTATCATGCATGCAAGGAGAGATTGCACAAAGACTGCCTACTATTGGATTCAACTGTTGAACCCTACTGCCATACCTACTTTTTCTCCTTACAAGGAGGGACGAACCTAAGTACTACATTTAGGGGGCATTTGCCCCCACTCATATTAATAAATTTATTTAGAAAAAAAATAGTAATATATATTATGCCCCATTTAAAAATATTAATTGCCCCACATATTTTATTTATATCATCTTTGTCTTTTTATATTTTTATTTTGAATATTTTCCACACTTCTTGCTATTATATTTTGTTTCTAAAATTTTTTTTATTAAAATCAATTTCAAATAAATAACAAAATTTTAAATATTTTATATTTTTATTGGTCAATAAATGGTACTTAATAGCTCTTTTTTCATAATATTGTTTGATCAAATATAAGTGTTTAAAAGCTCTATTATTTTTTAATTTTAGTCTTCCAACTTTTTCGACTCTTCTCATTCTCGAGAGTCTATAATTTTATATTTAGAAAAATTATAGGAAATCAATATTTTTTTAAGCAATAAATTAGGAGAATATCCAACACTTTAAAAACAGAACGTTCTATATCACACAGTTTAGAACATCTGAAAATCAAATATACATATAATTTCATAAATATTTATTTAGAAACAGAACATTTGAATCCTAAAAAAATAGAACATTTAATTTAAATTGTTGGCTGATGTTGATTGAATTTTTATTGATTAGTTGATTAACATTACTTTTATTCTCTTCATGACTTCTTGTATTTTATTTTAACAATGCTAAGTAACCAACAAAAAATCAGCCAACAATTGAAAATGAATGTTCTATTTTCTTTGAGTAATGCTAGGTAACCAATAAAAATTCAGCCAATGTCACCAAACAATTTGAATTAGATGTTCTATTTCTTTAGGTTTCGGATGTTCAGTTTTTAGGTTTCGGATGTTCTATTTTTAAAGTTAGTTGATAGTTACTTTAGGTCTCGGGATGTTCTATAAACTTTATTGTAAATGTTCTATTAATAGTGGTTATGGATGTTTTAATTTTTGTTGGTTGATTTGTTGATTTAAAAATTATTGGTTACCTATATTTTCCCATTTTCTTTAGGTTTCGAATATTCTATTTCTATTGTTGGTTGTTTTAGGTTTTGGATGTTCTATTTTTAAAAAAGTTATGGATGTTCCATTGATTTTTATTGTGGGTGTTCTATAAACAGTAGTTACGAATATTTTTTTTTGCTAATTATTGGTTAAAAAAATATTGATTACCTATATTTTTCAATTTTTTTTATTCTCATTTCTCAATTTATTAATTCTTATTATTTTTTTATCTTCATTTATGGTTTTAAATATCAATGTTATTATGTTAGTATAATAAATTTATCATATTTATTGTTTGTGTGATTTTATATTTTTTTTTGTTAGACTAACATAGTTTAATTTTATAAAGTTATTTATATGTCATTCATATTTTTATCGTAATATATATTATTTTTGCCCCCACAGTAAAAAATTTTTGGGTCCATCACTGCCTACAAGGAAAGGAGTGGATTCTCTTCAACTTAGAAAATGAAGTTGACATCTTCTGAGATTACAGATGGAGAAATATTTTCATGATCTCTTGTTGGTGGATCTGGAATTGGAGAAATAAGGAGCTTCACTTCCCCTTTTATGTAGACCAAAACAAGCATTTCCAGTGATTAAGGAGCACATTGATCAATATCAACAGGTTCAAACTAAGAAGACCCATGAAGCAACAAATCCAAACATTCTCAAGCTAAAGTGGGATCCCCTTGATGTTAGTTGGGTGAAGCTCAACACGGATGGGGCAGTTAGAGACCGCTTAAGAATGGCGGGGTGTGGTGGTCTTATCAGAACGCATGAAGCTTCTTGGGTAGTGGGCTTCTTTGCAAAAATTGGAGACTGTCACGTCATTCAGACAGAGCTGTGGGGTATCTACTACGGCCTTAAAATGGCCTGGAACCTAGGGATGAGAAGAATCATTATTGAAGTTGATTCTCTAGAAGCTTACACAGAGATAATAGAAGCTACACAAGATTCCTAACTCTGTAATGCTTTACTGAGAGATATCCTTTCCTACAAGAACAGGCCTTGGGAAATCAAACTCCAACATGTTAAGAGATATGGAAATCATTATGCTGATTGGCTCGCTAAATTTAGCTTTAGCCATAATTTCGGTTTCAATTTTGTAGTTCAACCTCTACCCGCCCTAAAGTAGCTTATTATTGCTGATGGTCCAGGACGAGTGTTTTGAGTTTTGAGTTTCCGTTTTTTGGGCTCCTGCCCCTTTTGTTAAACAAAAAAAATATATATATACAATGAATTGTTTTGGGAGGGGTTGTCTTAGTGGTTGATCCTCTTTATAGTTTCATTATTCAGGATTTCGTTACCCAAATTATTAAAAGCTTTGACCACTTAATTACAACACCAAAGCCATCGGCCAAGACTTAACGAGAGTTTCTACCTCCCTTAATACTTACATATGGAAGGTACTCAAATCAATCACAAACTCACAGTAAGACAGAATTACTCAAGTTAAAGATCTTCACAGCTTGCGGGATATATAGATTGCATGTTATGATCACATTTACACAAGCAAGCAGCATCTAATAATCCATATTTGTTGTTCAAACCATATATAATTACTAATAAGTATTCAAACATACATGGCCCTAGGACGACTAGGCATTCTTTATTTCTTCTAATAGTTCCCATTTCATATGGACAAAAAGAAAAAGAAAAAAAAAAGAGAAAAGTATACGTATATCTGATAAAGAAAATAACTGATGATACACATGTAGCACAAGTATCTATCTGCTACCCAATTCAGGATTTGTGTTGATCAAGGTTGCTTCCAATACCTGTGGTAGCAAGCTTGTTAACAAGAGCAAGAGCATTGCTGGTTATATAAGACACATTCTGCACCCTACTCTGCAGCAACTTGATCTGCTTCTTACTATTATTATTATGATTATGATTATCTTGTTCTTGAAATCCATCAAGGCAAGTATCTTCATCGGTTAGTGCCGCGCTTATCCACGTATTGAGATCCTCCATTTGTGTGCTAAACGTGGTTTTGCTGAGCTTTCTTAGCACACCAAGTGATCTATGAAGCTCATCAAGTGCATCATCAAAAACCTCAGCACAATCTGAAAGTGCAGCTCTGTTTCTTCCCATGAATCCTCCATTCCTCTTCAACTGTGCCAAGTAAGCTCGAAGTTTCTTTACCTCACCTATTGTAACTGATACCCCTGCACGTGCCCACTTGCTAGGACTTGTTCCCGCAGTGTTGGAGAATTGTGCTAGTGAATGCACACACAAGTCTTGGTACCTTGTTACACTGCAAGCTTCTCTAACATAACCATTGTTGTTGTTATTCCCTTTTGCAAGCACCATTTCACCACACAATAGTAATAATGCATGGAGTAGCATAAGGCGTGTTATTGTCACCATTTTTTTTAGTTGCTTATGAAAAGATGTATAAAGAAGAGAATGAAGAGAAGAGTGAGGAATGCATGTATGTATATAGTGAGATTTGGTTGGAAGAAGGTAGAGTTGGTGGGGTCTGTAAAAAGTACCATGTTATGTTTCACTTTTTGGACTTGTTCTACGAGAAACTGGTGCATAGGCAAGGGGCTAGTGACTGCAATTAAAAAAAGGGAGATAAAAGCGTGTGATAAACTGAAAGAGCTAGGTGAGAAAAATTAAAAGTATGTAACATGTGACTTCCTCACTAGTCCGGATTAGAATAACTAAGTCTAAGATATACTCAATCTTTGCTATAGTGAAATTTCTCTACTTTATTTCTACATTCAACCGTATCATGAATCAACCAACTAAGAATTAGAGATAAGCAAAAAGGGTCATTTTTAATTAAGTTCGGTTAAAATTTTTAAATCGAGAAGCATTTAAACCGAGATAACCAAAGTTAAACATCTAATTACTAAAGGAGAATTATGAACTATTATGAATGTTGAATGTGGGCTTGATTTTTGTATCCTTGTATCAATGAGTTGATATTGGTGTGTTTAATACTAATAAATAAAACTAAATGTTTATAAGATAATAAATAAAATTTAAGATGAATATCAATACTAATTACCATATATACTTAAAAGAAATGAAATGTTAAGGGATGAACACTTGTTATTAATATTAATTAAAATTTTAGACTAATATTCTTTTTTTATATTAACCAACTTGAGTTGGTCTCACTGGTCCGCTTAACTAAGGTTCAAATTCCGTCTTGTGCATATAGCAACCATTGATCAATGACAAACCTTTAAATAGAGCTCAATTTTGCGGTAAAAAAAACCTAATTTTTATATCATTAAGATTTAAAATTAATATGGCCCAATGTCATATCAAGTAGCATTGCTTGTTAAAAGAAAGCATATGTTACTTTCACGTTTTCTTTGTTCCATGGCTAAGTAGGTTTCTTGCATATCGAAATTGGGTCCACCTAACGACAATGTTAATATCAAATTGCCATTATTTCTACTTAACATCTACTAAATACTATTTCGAGGTCTACCAAGAACAAACTTCCAATCACTATGTGATGTCAATGCCGAACACAATGATAATGAAACGATTGCGCCACGAAGAAGACGAGTCAGTAGCCAAACAAGGCATGTATCAGCTTGGCAAAAATTCATCATCTTCCCCTTAATGTCTTTTTCTCTCTTGCCTCTTTTCCACAAGCAAGAAGATGAGAAGAAAATTTTGATCTTCACGCACACCTAACTAAAATGAATGCCAACAAATAAATAACTAGATTCTATGATTAGTCCATATCGCTAGCTTTTAATTTATACGATTATGATGATAATAACCAAAATAGCTATCTATAAGACTATATATGACTTGTTCCAAAATAATAGATGTTACATTATATATAACACATGCATATGCTAGGGAGAAAATAATCTTATCATTTTCTTCGGAAGATGCGTGCGAACTTAGACACTGATTTGCACATAGCATGTCTCAATACCTAGTACTAATAGGCTGAAATTATTTGAGTTCTGTATGAACACTACTGGCGATTTAGTTTATTCTTTAATGCCCATTAATGAGTTGGTTATTATTAGCTGGACCTGATTTAAGCTTACTGAGTTGGCGAGATATTATGATAATGTTTACTAAGAGAAGTAATGCTAATTGCTAAAGGAAAAGGATTGTTCCTATTCAGTATAGTAGTAGCCCTAGAAAATGTATCAGAACTTATAATTCTATACAATAAGTGTGAAATGAAATAAATCTGAACTATACACATATCAACTTTTGTGTGGTCTATAGAAGATAAAATTCAATGCAATACTCATACGGAACATAAAACTGCAAATTAAATCAAGAAGGGTACCGGTTAGGAAAAACTTCACATACAGTACGTACATGTGCAAAGCATGTGAGCGGTTAGATAAATAACGAAATCTCTTCGTTAAAGGCAAGTTCCAACTTCCAATAACTGTGCTCTAAATCTGTGAAGAAAACGGCATGCACGTTGGCAGAAACGCTGTTTCAATATGAATGCGTGTAAGACTGTATGTCTTGTATTATTCATTCACGTGGTGATGCAAATGTAATAAGGTAGCTGCAACTACAATAAATAGAGAACAGAGATAAAGATCAAAGAGACAGACTGACAGAGTCTTCAACTTCTTGGGTCAATTTTAATTTATTATAAACTTGTTCTGTATAATAGCAAGGGTGATATTAAAATTTAAAAACATTATAAATAGTTAAATAGATCTTATGAACTTATTTAGTTCATTTATTTTCTGCAAGTGATGTGAAAATTACAGATAATGCGTATATAAATTCTATTTAACAGAAAAAATCATTGATAATAACCATATATGCTGCAGCAAAGGATTAGCACATATGGAAGAGAAGCTTTACAGGGTTCGATCCCCACAAGAGGCACTATGTGGTACAGTGTGTGTGAGTGGAAGGATTGTCCAATCCACTTGACCAGGAAAAAAAAATAATATAACTATGCTCTAGATCAAACTTCCGGTGGTTCAAAGAAGAGTTGTGTTAGTTGGTTAGTCTCAGTTAGAACTGAGTGTCACTTTGTGATAAGTTCTGCTGTTGTTCTATTATTTTGTGCTGCTGCTATATGACAGCAACTTTATTCTTTTAGTGTGGCTTAGTTGTATTCTCACAGACAGATATTCAATCAATACACATTTTCATCCTTTCATTTGTGATTCAACAAGTAAAGATTTTTTTAAGAGTAAAAAACCTTCTTCCCTATTTTATTTTAAACTGGACGCACCCTAATGATACTAAATTCTCCCAGCGATCCAAATTAAACATATTGAATTTCTTAATCGGCCGAAAATATGTTACTAGCTCAACATATCAAGTTAAAACTAATGTGTCTAAAAATTTATCATATTAGAATGTCCAAATCCAAAATAGAAAATAAATCAAAGAGAAACTTTTTTAAACAAGAATACTATTACTATGTGTAAAAAAAATACTGGAAATTTCAATACAAAATATGTTAGCTGATAGTGATTTAAACAAAATACAAGAATTCAATTTTTTTAAACAAATAAAAAGTATATAGTAATCGAATTTTACTCCAATCTTTATACACTACAGTAAATAATTATCTAACTATTTTTATAGAAGTTTAAATCATATGCACAAATTGTTTGTTTAATACAAACATTATTTGTGACTCATAAAAAATTAGTATGATATTTTTTTGTTATGCTTCTAGATCATTTAAAAACTTATTTATCATATTATTTTACTTTTGTAAGTAGGAACTTTGATCACATTGGTATTTGGTAGTATACCCTAAAATAAAAATAAAAATAAAAATAAAGCGAGGATAAAAAAGGGATAAAAGGGAAATAGGTTGTGGCATTTTGGTAATTTACGGTGAGGTATGGTGACGGTGGTTTGAAGGTGGAGAGTGAAGGAGATCAAAGGCATTGTTGCGGGTGGTGAGAAGAAAAGAAATCAAAGGAAAGGGGGAGGAAGGAGAGATCCGATTGAGGATGGCGTCAGGATGGGGAATCACTGGTAACAAAGGTCGTTGCTACGATTTCTGGATTGACTTCAGCGAATGCATGTCTCGCTGCCGTGAGCCCAAGGACTGCGAGCTCCTCCGCGAGGACTACCTCGAGTGCCTCCATCACTCCAAAGAGGTCTTCTTCCTTCCTTTCTATTTCTCTCATTCTTATTATTATTGTAATTCTATTTCGTTCTTCCTTGCTTCCTCTTTCATTCACCAAAACCCTAATTCCCAATTACGAGCGGCGCTTTCAGATCTTAAAGCCTGTATAGTATAGCCTTGTTGTTATCTTCATTTCGTAAACCAAGGCAGGTACGGCGGGACACAATCAGAGAGTGTCTGGCGGTATATTATGCTTTTCTGTTCGTAATGATATCAATCCTCATGGTGCTTCATTTTGTTGATGTTCATTTTATCCTTGATTTGGCCATGGACAAAGGATTTGCTTGCCTTTGCCGTACCTGTTTTGCAGTTTTAGAGTAAATTTCTTTTATACAAAAATTTGTTACTTCCATTAACAATGGATGATAATGGGTTATCCTTTGCTACCTATTAGGCTGAAGTGAATGGCTTAAAATTATTTAAGGACCATATTTTGTTCTCATAACTGCTCTAAGATGTATAATGCTGTGGTTGATTATTATATGATAGTTTCACTGATTTGTTCTTGTTAAATTGAATTTATCGTAAAGTGCCTTTTAGCTATTTGAAGTTGTTCTTCTATTGTATCAGGTACCATGGCTTCATTATTATGATCAATTCCTCGTTTTCCTTCTCTAGTTTAAATTGCTTCCTTATCTAGTTAAATTGCTTCTAACGTATCCCTGGCTGGAACTATATGTATAGTTTTAGTGTTGGTCTTTTTTGAGTGATTCTTTTGGTGAAGAGAAGAGGTGCTTTTGGAATATCTAAGCATATGAGAGTTTGTAATTACAGCCCTACCTTTAAAATATTCTCATGATGATGCTTACTTTGGTGTCAAACTCAAACAAATTTCTGGCATTTTGGTTGAGGTCTTAAATCAATTGAGAATGCCATGTCTAAAAAGGATGGAAAAGCTGTGAATTTACTTGCCTCAGCATTGTGAATTTACTTACTTATATAAGTGTACTGGTTTGGATACAAGGTGTTTTCCACACTGAATTTACTCATCTTGGTTTTTATTGTTTACTGCAGTTTCGGCGAAGAAACAGGATTTACAAGGAAGAACAGCGCAAAATAAGAGCTGCTGCTAGGAAAGAACAGGAGAATGAGGCTGGTAAAGGACCTCATTAGCACCAAGTCAGTTGTGAATTTAAGCTTCTGAATAAGTATTATCATAAAACAGTGTAATTTTTTTCTTGGATCGGTGTTCCTGCAAGTTCAGTGTGCCCTTCTTTTATCCCTTCAACATTGTGGCATCGTTTTTTCTCTGTGGAATAATCGAAAGGTCGACTTCGGACTGCAAATTAAACTATGAGCTTGCATATTTTGAGCCGCGTACAAAATGCGTTGAATGGATTGTAATCCCATTAACGGACATGTTGAAAATCAACAGATTAAAAGATTAAATTCTTTTATCGAGATGTTGAGCTCTTTTAAGAGCATCTCCAATGGGATGTTTTTTGAGTATTAATTTTTATTAAAATGATAAATGAATTAAGTTGATATTGAATCATGCATTGGAAGGAATATGAAAAGTGATACGGTATACTGTATCACTTTGAAGGAATGTCAATTAGGATGTGTCATGTGTATAATTCATTAAATGCATGTTAATTAAATAGTATTATATGGGACTCAAATTGATATTAAATTAAAATCAAGTATTGGAATAATAAATCTTATATTTATCTCAAATCATATATAGTTTCACAAATACTTACATAGCATCTTGTGGACCTAAAATAAATTTAAAACTAATACTACCATTAGAGATGTTCTAAGTATTGCATTGCATTTTCTTTTTGTTGTTGCTAGAGCTCTCAAAAAAAAAAATGAAAAGAGAGAAGAGAAGAGGCCACCAGCAATAGTATTAACAATTTAACATTAAAGAGTAAACACCCAATTCGGCCCTCGACCATTTTTAATTTGGACAAGTCCACTCCTAATGATTCAAAAACCTCAATCTGGTCCTCAATCATTTAAAAATTGGGACAAATAGACCATTAAAACCGGTTTGTGATATTAGGATTTATGGTTGATAAACCAGTTTTAAGGACCAATTTGTCTCAATTTTTAAATGGTTGAGGATCGGATTGAGGTTTCCGAATCATTAGGGGTGGACTTGTCCAAATTGAAAATGGTTAAGGACTGAATTTGTGTACAAAATACATATATATATCATTTTTAATGGGTATTTTATATTTTATCATGTATTTTATATTGGTAGTTAATTTTTTTTGTATACATCTATTATCAAAATTTCAATTATTCTAAGTTAATATTAAAATATTGTTTTCCTTGAAAGTAATAGAAAAGCGGATCGAGTTTTTTTTTAAAAAAATAAAGTCAAGTGTGATTAAATTTTTGAATGAGTAGCGTTACGGAATCAACATGAGGGGATCAATAGAGAGCTAATGAGGAAAATTTTATTGACCACTTATTGGCTAACAAACTATGAGCTCCCTAAACTTTTTCTTTTTAATACCAATCTCTTCGATCTTATGTTGTGCTATGTTACAATACCAAAAAAATTGTTGTGCTATGTTATAAAATCTCTGTTGCACCAAAATATCATCACTTATTATCTTTTGGCGATTGGAAGTTTGGCACATGAGATCAAATGAAATTAACGAATGACTAAAGTCCTAGAGTGGATTTTGAGATTCGGACTTTGCACCTAAGTGATTATTGAGTTTCGAATGCAATTGCACATTTGCACTGCTTTAAAAATATTAAAGAACCATGTTGTCTCTCTTTTTTTTGGTCTAAAGAAGCATGTTGTGTAAATTTAAAAAAGAAAATGATAGTGGAAAGTGAAAATTAAAATGTGAATATAGCGTGTGACGTGCACTAAACTCGTGGGCGTGCCGCGTGCCGCGTGCGGGGGCTGGGCATAATATCTGGAAGTTGAAGGCGTCATCCTAAATATCTTCTTCTTTATTTTATTTTTCACTTTGGCTCCGCACGCAAACTACACTCTTTTCTATCACCTGACCAAATTGCGGGCGTACCTTCTCCCTCTCCTCTCAGAATTGAAAAACCCTAACCTCTCTTGAGGCCTTCCACTGCGAACATACCGATCCCTAATTCCGTCTCATCATCACAGGTAAAATCAAATCCCTTTCGCCCAATTCATCCCTTCTCCGCCCCTCAACTATCTCTCTACCCTCTCTCCTCGAATTGAATTTCTCACTTCTATTTCCTCTTCATTCCCTCCTTTTTGTTCTGCTACAAATTGCAATTCCTGACTGAATTTATCTTGATTTCGGGTTTTAGGTCTTCTTTTTACCTTTCAATTTTATTGTTGTTCCTTATTTTTCTATTATTTTATTGTCGCATATAGAAAATGAGTAGACGTGGGAGCAGAACAGTATACGTTGGGAACCTCCCTGGTGATATTCGTGAAAGAGAAGTAGAAGACTTGTTTTCAAAGGTACTTTTCACTTTCCCCTATTCTTGAATTGTAGTAACTGGTAAGTTGGGGGAGACAAAATCCCGTCGCTGAATAAAGATAGGTTGTTGTGGAAGTATTTGGGGATTTACTGATATGTAGAAGCTTACTGTACATTTTATAATGGTCTCTTTTGAGAGTGTGGGTAGGAATAGGGTCTGGGTTGTATTCCTGATGTGAATGAATTGTTGATTCCATATCCCGGAATTTTAGTTTCCCTTGTATTCAAATGCAGCCAATGTTTTGTGCAATTCTTAGTTCTCGTTTGTTTACTTATAAATTTCTCTTTTCAGTATGGACATATAACTCACATTGATCTCAAGGTTCCACCAAGGCCTCCGGGTTATGCATTTGTAGAGGTGAGCTTGGAGTAATTTATTTTTACACAAATTTCCTTTCTCTTTTTCCCCTTTCTTTTAATTGAGGACTGAATCTTACAGTTTGAAGATTATCAAGATGCTGAGGATGCAATTCGAGGGCGTGATGGATATGATTTTGATGGACACCGATTGCGGGTTGGTACATAGTTAGAGACCATATGGCAAATGCAATGACATCTATAAAAATAATGTATTGCTAAATCTAATGTTGAATTTGTATTTTTATAGGTGGAGCCTGCACACGGTGGGCGGGGCCACTCATCTTCGAGAGATCGATATAGTAGTCACAGCAACGGTCGAGGTGGTCGAGGTGTATCTAGGCGCTCGGAGTATCGCGGTGTGTAGACTGTTGGTTTGACGTAATAGTTGTTGAATTTTGTGGATGTTTTGATATACTTCTAAATACAACTTTGTGTCCTTTTCAGTTCTGGTCACTGGATTGCCCTCTTCTGCTTCATGGCAGGATCTTAAAGTAAGCTATTTTGCTTATTTCAGCTCTATCAGATATTTTTTTGGGGGGTCTTAAATAATAATTGTTTATGCATGCAGGATCACATGAGAAAGGCTGGGGATGTTTGCTTTTCCCAAGTTTTCCATGATGGAAGAGGTACCTACACATTCAAATGAAATGCTTTTCCTAATTGTACACTATGGTATAGCTGTATTGGCAATTGAGAAGATTTTGAGTCTGTTTTTATTATTTTAATCAATTATTCAAAAATATATTCAATATTTAAGGTGTTTTATGGTTGGTTTGCAGGAACTACTGGGATTGTGGATTACACAAATTATGATGACATGAAATATGCTGTAAGTCACTTGCTAATTCTTAAATATATGGGTTTATCTAATTGCAAATGAATATATTTGTGTTACCTTGTCATGACCTTTGCTTTGTGTTATGTCTAAGAAATGGCTTATATACTTGTTTTGTTTAATAGTAAATGGTTGTTTACATTTCTGCAGATCAAGAAGCTTGACGACTCTGAGTTTCGGAATGCATTTTCCCGGGGCTATGTTCGGGTATGACCTAAATTTAATATCTAGAAAAATTGTATTTTTATCCAGTGAATTCTCCTTCTTTGTTGTTTATTTATCTTATGCATTTTTTTTCTTTTATTCTATGTAGGTGAGGGAATATGATTCAAGGCGGGATTCCTCTAGAAGTCCTAGTCGTGGCCCATCTCATTCTAGAGGAAGAAGCTATAGTCGCAGCCGTAGCCGCAGTCGCAGCCGCAGCCGTAGTTACAGTCGCGGCCGGAGCCCAAGGTCTGTGCTCCATGTATTTCAGATTCCACACGGATTTTTCTTATGTTAAATTCATAGTTGAATCGTTACTTGACTTCATTGTTCAAATCCAACTTTTTATCTATCCTTCTCGCAGCAAATCTCCAAAGGGGAAGTCATCACCACGGTCACCAGCTAAATCTCCACCAAGATCTGCTTCTCGTTCAAGATCAAGGTCTCGTTCTTTATCGGGGTATGAAATCCTTTTACTTTGTATACTTTTGTCGCTTAATGTGTTGAAGCCTTGGTGGAAAGCCATTAAAGTATCTTTTGATTGATACTGTTATTGGTCATCTCAGTGTCTGGAGGACCCAACTTATAAGTATTTACCCATCTGTTTAGAGCATTTTAGGTATGTTCCAGGACCAAAACTCTCCATCCATGCTTTGGGTCCACTGAGAAGGCATTATTATTATGGAATTGGTGGGAACATAAAGTAATCAAGGTTCTGGTAATGAATCGAATATTAGTGATTGGCGATCGGTTTTTTAAATTCTAGATTTAACAACTTAGTTTCAACTACACTGTCCCGCTGAAGTAAGTTGTCTGCACATTCTGTTATTTGTGTTGATGATAAGCACCAAAGACTGGAACTTGTTCCATTCTATGCCTGTCTTTTATTGAATGTAAAAAGTACGAGATCCTGTTCCAAAGAAAATGTTACTTTTCAGTTCATTTTCCCACACAAACTGTTGTCGTTTTTCATGTACCCATTGTCAGTGTTCCCTTCATGGTGTGCTCATGTGGTACCTGGCTAACATGCCTCCTAGTCAAAGTGTTCACTTTCACTTTCCTTCGTTTTTGTGAAAATACATTTGTTTTTTTTATTAGATATGGATACTTGCGGCAAACTGGAAATTGG
>JASCZI010120835.1:87594-114308 GCA_036250425.1 Stylosanthes scabra
CGTTCTAATGCTTTTAGCATGTAAATGTCCATGGGTGCTAGATTGGGAACCAAGGAGATCATGCATTGCTATTTAGAGCTGGATGTCTTGTGTATTAAGGCAATTGGGATTTGGAAATCATCTCCAATGAGCAATAGGGACAAATTTCATTACAAATATCAACTTCAAGATTTGCCATGCCAATAGGACGCCCTATCTGGATTCTCTGGATTTTGTGGTGCAGTAGGGAAGATTTCTTCTCTCTAGTCCACTGGTGTCGTACTCTGTGATGCTTTATTTGTATTTGTTTTCCCTCTTATTATTAACCTTAGAATGTCTAAAAACTTCCTTTTCATGGCTCTGTTCTGCTGTTACATATTTTATAATTTTGTTCTCTTACCCTCTCTTGGATATGTCAACTGTGACTTGGGAGAGGCATCAAGGCTGTTGGATCAAATTTGATTAAGGGAACTTGTGGATTTTAAATTCTATTGTTTGTGGAACTTTTGCAGATCACGATCAAGGTCTAGGTCTCCGTTACCTGTGGTGAGTAAATTCTCTTATAACCCTGATTAAACATTGATCTGTTTCCTGCCTTAAGTCTTATTGCAATGTAGCATGGTAGGTATGCTTGGTTTTGAGTCAAACCAAACATGAGGTCTAGTTTTTCTGAAGGAACTTTATGACTTTTAATATAGTATCTCAAAGTGTTGTGGTCGTGGGGATCTATCCATATATATGGCAGAGAATGTATTTTAGGTTTTAAATAGTGTCTGGTATACTGATTCTTGTTTTTACTTTCCATAATTGATAGCGTAACAAAAGCCCAAAAAGAAGCCCAAAAAGACGCAGTGCTAGCAGGAGTCCAAGTAGGAGCAGGAGCAGGAGCAAGAGTTTGTCCCGGTCTGTTATTTCTCTCGATGATTTTGCCTTGCATAGCTTGATTTTCTCAATTCAAATGATGTTTGGTGTTGGATGTATACTCAACAATTTTTCATTTTCGTGTGTGTAATGTGTAATCTGATTTAATTTGTCTTATTTTTCTGGCAGGTGAGCTCTGACTATTATCAATCTTTACAGTTGTTGACGTGGGTGAAGGTGATCGGCATAGAAGCTTTTTCTATTTGAATTGACATTTTCATCGAGAACACCTGATTGTTTAACGTTGTTGATTAAACTCCTCCTTTGAATTAAACGTTAGACATTTTTCCATGTCATTTAATTTGAAGAATTTGATGGTTGGACCCTAGCTTTTTGTAATAGATTGTTGAATATCAAATTTCCTGAATCTATTATGACTGTATTTTTACATTATTCATGGATGTTTGGCTTGGCTTAACGCTTTTTTCTTGTGGGGAACTTACTGCCCAATGCTCACTGTAAACTATCTGTTGGACTAGGCATTTTTCTTTCCCCGTACAATATTTCGTTGTTTACTGGTTCAACATAAGCTCCAAATGAAATCCATCCTTTAAACAAATTTGTTGGACTCTGGAATAGCAAGCGATTTCAGTACTAGTTGTTGCTTAAGTGAGTTTGTGTAATCTGAAGTGGGTGGAGAGATTCATGATATCATAAGAAGGCGTTAGTTTTACTTGGATAAGAAGATGGTTACGTGGTGGGCGTGGATTTAAAGAATAGGCGCAGAGGAATTTGAGGTGGTAGTTGGATGTGGGGGACAAGTTGATTGTCTTAAAGTCCCAATAAGCGCATTCATGATGTGAACTTGGAGAGCTATGTGGTGGTTCTTCCCTTTCGTGGTTGTATTTTATTTTCATGTCATTGGCATGTGCTCTTCTCTTGATCGAAAGGGACTGAACCTGACTGCTCCTTTACGCATTTGTGGCCCCCAATCCTCCTAAATTCGTTTTGGCTTGGCTTGTTTCACCATCCTCACCGCACCCCGTGGCCGTGAGATACAACTACAATTTATAAATATTAAGATTAATTCCCAAGTGGCCATATAATATATACTTGAAAGTTGAATGATTGGTTGGTGAGGAGAGAGAGGGAGAGAGGTAAGTAAAAGAGTAGACGTAATAATGTCTAAAAATAGAAAAGAAATTGGGGGGAGGGGAATGCATTAAATAAAGCATAAAGTGTAACGCCTACAGGCTACACACGTACACACACCACAAAACACATTTGCCAGAATTCCAATCGCAATTGTAATCTGTGCAACAGAGAGTAGAGAAAATGAGTTTGAAGGCCAACATGTTGTTCGGAGCCTTAAGCGACGATATAATCCTCAAGATCTTGTACACTCTGGAAGATGACCCTCGCCACTGGGCCACCCTCGCATGCGTATGCACCAGATTCCGCTCCCTCATCACCGCCTCCTGCTGCAAGTCCCTCTGCCGTCGCACTATCCCCTCTGATCTCCTTCCCTCCTCCTCCACCGCAACCGCCGAATGGGCCTCTCTCCACAAGCTCTCCGTCTGCTGCCCCGGCCCCATCCACGCCGGCCTCCTCCTTGAAACCTCCGACTTCGGCCTCCAACGCGAGCTCGGCCCTGACCTCCCCGTCTCCCCCGCAGCCGCCGCCACTTCCATTCCGTCCAACGACGTTGTTTCCTCTGACTCCTGCTGGTCCCTCTTCGACGACCTTTACTTCGACACCGTTTACAATCCCTCGGAGATCGAGACCGAGACTGAGTCGGAACCCCGTCAGGTAGAGTTTCATGAAGCTCCTTTATCATCATCGGTGGTTGAAGAGGAGGAGGAGGAGGAGCGTAAGAAGAAGAGGAAGGTGATGCGGTCATCGCATCTGGCTTCAGGGACACGGAACCTGAGCAGAGAACAGGGGAGCAAGCTTCTTGCGAGGCAGTTTCGTGATGACTGGCTGTACATCTGTGAGTGGCCTGGGTGCGTTCACGTGGAGGAGAAGAGGAATTACAGGCTGTTCAGAGGTGTGTTCAAGAACTTCAAGAAGAGCCGGGTTTGGAGGACTATCAATGATGGCAACAGGAAGAGGATCGATCTTGGGTGCGCCTTCTGTGAGTGTGATGAGACTTGGGATATGCTGTCTGCGTTTTGTTTGAGGAGGGGGTTTGGATATCATGATGATGGTGAGCCTGTTGTTAGAGCTTTTGTTTGTGAGAATGGCCATGTCTCTGGTGCTTGGACTGATGTCCCCATCTACACTTAACATTACTTCATGCTAACAACTCAATAGAGAGAGAATACCATAGCCAATAAGGTATGTGACTCAATATATTTTGTTGCTGAATGCTCTGTAAAGAATGATCATGAATGTCCTGTTTTTTGTTAGCTGATTTGTTGTTTAGAAAAATATTGGTTACCTATGTTTTTCCTTTATCATTATATCCATATAGATTAGACTTCCTCTGTTTATAACTTGATTGAAGAAAATTCTGTCGTGATTTTCTATTTCAGAAGCTTATAGTATAGATCACGATGAATTTAATCTTGATGAAGAAAAGATGTTAATAAAGGCTAGCACATTGTCATCCTATCAACATCAATATAATAAAACCAAAAAACTTTGTCCAATGGCTTATGCTATCCGTGTATAAAAGCAGTGCATTATTGGTAACATTACTAGTCCAATCCAATAGTGGCAATGCAACTAGTATGATGAAATGAACATAGATTACGTTTTGGTGATGCAGAGTTGTTTGGTGGAGGGTGCATTGGAGTGCGTAGGTGCTTACTTTCTTCTCTCCTGAATCCTGATGATGACTCTCCTATGTCGCTGCTCTAGTACAGAACCGTCACAAAACTCTATTTGTATGCTCAGAGCTATTTATATATTCGATATGATATTTCTCTTCTTTGAAGTCCATGTTTTATCGTTGATTCTCAAACATCTAATTCATCTCAATAAAATGAGGCATTTACGCATGGGACAATCACATTTATCCAACATCAGGGGAAAAGAAATCACATTTATCAAAGCTCCATTGTATACAACACATCCTACATGCATATATTATTTTCCGAGTTTCTAACTTGGAAATACAAAGTAAATTGAAAGAAGCATTATGATTTTTCCTAAGAGAATATCTCTCCCCTTGAGATCAAAGATTATATATGTATCAGTGCTTGGTTTTGGGCTTCTTGACGATGATGACAGTGCAATGAGCATGATGAGCACAATAGTCACTCACACTCCCTAACACAGCTCTGCAATCACAAGTAGTTTCAAAGGGATACTGAATCAGCACACAATTCAACATATTAGCAAGTATATATAATAATAGGTTTAGGGTTTACCTTTTTATAGCTCCGTAACCATGGCTACCGACGACCAATACCGAAGCGTGGTGCTTCTCCACAGCTTCACAAAGAACATTTCTTGGATCACCTTCCACCACTTCCACAATTGCATCATTCACCTGATCATCAAACAAATATAAGGATATGTATGCTCGAAACAGCTATAATGAATTACTTACAGATTTGGTGATGCAGAGTTGTTTAGCTTGTTCGGTGACTCTGGCAGCAGTCCTTTTAATATCGGCTTCCACCAAAGGAAACACCTCAGGGGCTCCTACAATTACTTAATTAGTACGTATGCATGGATGGATGATATTGGAAGATAGATAGATAATTAGATATACATACCAGGGCCTACGAAGCCAACAGCGGAGGCAACAGAAGGCTTGGCAAAGACAACAACGAGCTTGAAGATGGGAGTGGGTGAGGGTGTGATCAAGTGGTCGAGGGTCCATTCAAGTGCGTAGGTGCTGAATTCACTGTCATCCACACCAACCACCATAACTTGCTTCTCTCTTCCTGCATCCTTCCTTGCACAGCAACTTGCCATAGCTTCTCTCTGTAATTCTTCAACAACTTATTGCCAATGCAATCACAAAAGTAGATAGACAAGTTAAATAGTGCCTTGTGAGTGGTGCAACTGGGTTTATTCGAATTCCAAGGTTGCGTATTGCATTACTTATATGATTGGGATGAATCAGGTTCATGAAAACTACCCTTCACTACTCCACGCCAAATTCCCGAGTCTACATTATTCTTCTCCTAACTCCCCAAAACTTGAATTACTGTGGCTAAGTGTAGGTATTGCTACATTATTGAAGAAAGTTGTTGATTTATCATTTGCGTTAATGTGTTTACGTAAATGATTAAAACTTTGATTAACTTAATAAATTGTATTTTATTATGATTCCTTTTCTGTTAGGCTTAGGCATGTGTTAAGTCTAAAGAAATATGAAAGGAATAATGTGGAGTTTCGGATTCTAGACATGTCCACAACTCTTCAGATAAAGGTGTTATGTATTAGTAGTCACTTGGTCGTTTGCCAAATATTCCTTTTTTTAAAGAAATTCTAGCAAATTAAAGATCTCATAATCTAAAGTTAGATGCTATGCCTTACTGCCTTTTTCTATTTTTACATTTTTTTTTTTGTATTGTTCTTATGTGATTTTGAATTTTGGTGAACAACGGGCCCAAGCTCAAAAGGAAAGGAAAAACAAAGAAACTAACTGCGGGGCTTAACCACCCTACAATCCCATGACCAAAAAACATCCCCCCTACAATAAATCTCGAACTAAAGGCATCACCCATGTCAAGGGAGCATCAAGGAGAAAAGTTCTTTTGATAATGGATTCATAAACACAGGATATGAAGCCCGCTATGGCCTGGGCTTATTGATTATTATTTTTAAACAGATGATTTCCTCAACAAAAAAAAACTATGATTTTAACTAACTTGGGTTGGTGTTAGCTCGCTAGTCCGCTTAAATAAGTGTCTGAGTGTTCGAAACATTTAAATGGAGCTCAGATCCGCGAATGATTAATTCTCAACCTATCGGGTTAGAGAATACCTTGGGCACTAAAAAAAAGTTTACTTGTTTACGTGTATGCCACTCACTTTTTAGAAATAAAGATTGTGTTAAATTTTTTTTTTTTTATAGTATAAAAGACAAACATTTTATTTTCTTATACTTTTTATCACCAAAAATAACAAAATGAATAGCTCAGTATAAAAATAGCACATATAATATCTCTCTATCTTCATTTGTAAAAACCCTGTGAATTATGAAATATGGAACAGTTGAAAGATGTTAATAAAGGTAAGGCAATAGAAGTGCTTACGTATAAAATATTTAGTTCCTTTTAATAAGTCTATCTTTATCCTATAATCTTCAAGCTAAGTGCGCGAATTCCTATTTTTAAGTCAAAAAGCTGGATATATTTTAGGAGTTTCAGCAATCAGCATTATTTTTCAACCCTGTTGATTTGATATCGTCAAAAATAGTCACCTGATGAAAGTGTGTATGAATTGTATTCTTCTCATTTTATTAAATAATATATGATTTCTCTCATATATCACATGGAAAATAATACTGGACATGTGGAGGGGCTCGAACAAATAAGAAAATGCAATAAATTAAATGGAAAATGTATATATTGCCACTTCCCACATTAAAGTGGGTTGTTGCAGTCGCGGATATATGTATTATATTGGATGGACAAAATGAAGTGTCTACTAACAAACTGTAATCAACAAATTAAACATTCTTATTCTTATATATATATAAGAGTGTTTAATTACCATCATAATCTTCATTTGCTTCCTTTCTGTAATGATGATGGATTGGTCGACATTTCTTAGTGATCTTTCCACTAACTGTAAAAAAAAGGCAATTATATAGTTGATATTGTCAGAATGAATAGAATAACACAAAAGTGGGACAACCTCAACCATCCATAGAAAGCTTACTTTAGTTGATTTGATCTGTCCAAGCATAAAATATCGATTAAGAGATCAATATATTATCAATATTTGGAATCCAAAAAAAGAAAAATTGTTTATGGCACTTAATTTTCTTCATCAGTTAATTGAGTTGAACCAAAACAACCATCGAAATTTTAAGTATGCTATATATATAGCTCTATGTACAGGTGATGAATTTAGTAGTGCTCAGTGCTCATTATTAAAGAAATTAACGATTTGCATGCTCCCATATTGCGGTTTATTTGTTGGATATATTATAGTTTATAATTAGCATCAGATCAGATAGCCTCACTTAAAAGATTCGAGAAGGATAAGGTAATGATTTACTCATCCACATTCTCTGAAATCTGAATTCGAGCACTGTCATTAGTGGTTAATATCATTATAATTAGTACTATCTAGCGTCATTATTGATGCCTCACAGGTGGTATACTTTTATTTTTATCAAATTATTACTAATGTATGAATTGTTTTTTTAGGAAATATATACTACATACATATGGCCATAATTCAAAATTTCAATTTTATTTCCAACACTATTAATAAGGAATTAATTTTTTTTTAACTTTAATTAAATTAGACTTAAAATTAGTAGTGGACAGATATTTCAAGAAGAGAAGACCTAAAAATCACATCACATGCATGAATGAATACGATAAGATAATGCATATGCATGCACAGAAGAATTCTACAGTAAAGAGAAGGTGGTGATGAGTATACAGTCACAAAAAGTTTTAGTAGATAACATGGTATTTCATGTGAACGTATAGAACTAAGAACTGTATAGATTGAGATGAGAACGTATAATAATTAAGATGCTAATGTAGCAATAAGCACAGCAAGTTAAAGTTGGCAACCATCAAAAAGAGAAAAAGGATAGGAAGCTAAGGTGTCACAAGGGGGCCACCTGGTTTCGTGGACGCAAAGTGAAGGAACCAAATTAAACCGCGTTCATTAATCATGGCATTAGTTAACAACACTTTTCTATTTTGGCTTCAATATCAATTGTATCATTTTCAATAATGAAAAGTTCTAAACTTGCTTTGCTAGACAAAGCTTGAATAGAACTTAAATTCATAATAAATTAATCGTCTATCTATCGAGTTTAAAAATATCATAAAAAAAATTATATTATACATTAATAATTAATTTTAGTACGCGAATAACATTATTTTTCATTAATTATACGGCTAACTGGCTAACATTAGCAACAACAAATACCACCGAACAACCGCCTCAGAGAAAAGTGGAATTCACAAGATTTGGTGGTCTATTTTTTGTATTTGATTCCACTTTTGTGAGGAGAAAAAAGGTTACACTTCTCCCACTGCGTATCTATCACTTTGATTATGTAACTTGTGGACCCTAATTGGAAAAGGGTAACCAACCAACCAAAGATCATGTTGATGGGATCATATGAATTTCCTCCACTATATTTTCTTTACACGTACCACAATACCTGATGCCTGATGTTGTCCATATTATATACTGTCCCTCCCCAAAAAAAAAGACTTTTGTATTTCCTTTTTCATTTTCCGTTTATATTATTAAAGTAATTGATAATAGTATAATACTTGAGAAAATATTTTTAAAAAAAAATTATATTAAAAACATAAAACATAAAAAAAATAAAAGAATACTATTCACACACTCTTTTTGCAGACACCATCTTTACATCAATATAAAAATACATGCCAAAACAAAATGCAAAACAGTTAATATACAAGAGTGTTAATTTGATATTTAGAAAAAAAAAAAATCATTTTAAAAAGTTCCATCAGTCTACAAAATATCCCCTTTAAATGCATGTGCAGTGTACAATATTGCATGCATCAGTGCATCACCCCATATGCGTGAATTGGATGACTGTTAATAATTAATGTTACTGGATTCATTGTAAATACCAGTTAAGCTCAATTTTGATGGACCCTTAGCTTTAATGGTTGATTAGGAGTCAATAATCTTGAGAACTCCGATGTTAAATTTTATTATTGATTGATTAGAAATTTTGAATATCCTTTCAAATCTATATAACTATATTACATCTTATAATATACTGTTTAATTTATTTTTAATATATTTTTTATATTTTAATATGAATAATGAAGCCAACTTTAGGAAGTCATTAGGAAGTTAATAATTAAGCTATTATTTAAAAATTTATATGAGTCATCATCCGTAAAAGCATATATCCAAATTCTAATGATTAAGTTATTATCGAAAATTTATGAGTTCTCATCCATAACTTATTATACATAGTATGTATTAGCTTCCTATTAATCATAATTTGTTAGCTTTCTAATTTTTTCTTTTAATATATATTTATACCAATGATTGATTTTAATGATTAATTTTGCTATACATTTAGTATTATTGATTTTTGTTTATTAATTAAAGATGGATACAAAAACATAAAAATTTTTTTTGGATAAATAGGGCAATTCAAAATTTTGTTGGTTGTTCATAAATTTAACTTTTAAATCTTAAATCTTATTATTATATTTCTTATACATACTTTAAATAAAGAATTTAGTTTAAGAAAGTAACTAATTAATTACCTTATATTGTGTGAAATTAAATTATTCTCATTGTGATTTTTTTCTTTTAAAAGAATAATGATCTTATAATTCAAAAATATAATAGTCATTCACAAATTACCATCATTACACACACATATATATGGGTGATGATGACATGAAAAGAACATTATTATTATTATGGAAAGAGTGGTGAGAAAGTAATTAGTTGAATGTGTGATATAATAAGTGGGGAAAGAAGCGATAAACACTAGTTGACTTTTTTGTTAATAGAGAGAGGGAGAAGGAGAAGGAGAAGGAGCAAAGTGTCACTTCCTCACGTCTAAATCTAATCTAATAACCTCTAACTATTCAATCTCCTTACTCAAATCTCAATTCAGATTTCAGATACACATGCACACTGCATGTTCGTAGAAAGTTCGAAGAAGAAGAAGAAGAAGAAGAAGACATCATGAAGTTCTGCAAGAGATACCAGGAGTACATGCAAGCCCAGGAGAAGAAGAAGCTTCCTGCTCTTGGCTTCAAGAAGCTCAAGAAGATCTTGAAGCGCTGCTCCCGACACACCACATCATCATCATCTTCATCTTCATCTCAATCCCTTCTTAACAATGGAGGATCATCTTCTCTTCCACTCAACACCTGCCCAGATCAATGCCCAGGTCACTTTTTTATTCAAAATCTTTTCTTTTTTCTACTTTTGCCTTCGATTCAATGGCATGCATGACCCATTCTTGTTTTCCATACACCAAGTTGAATGCATGTTTGAGCTTTCAATTGTGATTATGAATTAATTTAATTGTGATGTGATTATTGTTTTTGATTGATTCAGTGTGTGATGGGACCTTCTTCCCTTCCCTTCTCACTGAAATGTCAGCCGTATTAGGCTGCTTTAACCAGCGGGCTCAGAAATTGTTGGACCTTCACCTCGCTTCTGGCTTCAGAAAATACTTCTTCTGGTTCAAAGGCAAATCCAAAGGGAGCCACAACACTCTTATTCAAGAAGGGAAAGACCTTGTCACTTATGCACTCATTAACGCCGTTGCAATCAGAAAAATACTTAAGAAATATGATAAGGTATGCATTGCACTGTTTATTATGATGAGGTGTGTTAGCTACTTAATTCTTTGATTTGCATCTAATTAGTACTTTTTGAATATCAATTGCTTTGTATTTGTTGCTGCTGCAGGTTCATTATTCCAAGCAAGGACAAATGTTCAAGTCACAGGTCCAAAGTATGCACAAGGAAATTCTTCAGAGTCCTTGGCTTTGTGAGCTTATGGCTTTTCACATCAATCTTAGGGAAACTAAGGACAAGTCTAGGAAGGCACATGCTTTCTTTGGTGGATGTTCTCTCACGTTTAAGGATGGAAAACCAGCTCTCACTTGTGAGCTACTTGATTCCACCAACATTGATATCGACTTGACTTGTTCTATATGCCTGGTAATTAATTAGTTAACCCATTTTTAGTTGTTGGTTATATTGGAGCTAATTGTTTGTGCTTTATTCACATATTGAGTATCTTTATTAGTTATTTGTTTGAAGATTATTGTTGCTTCATGCAAATAGATCTAATCAAGTTAAAGATTGTGTCAGGATTTTTAACGGAAGGAAACTTTAGCTTTCACCAAAACATACAAGATACTACTATCTCAGAATTCATAAACTGTTTTGTGTATGGTTTCAAACAATTCATTATTCATATATATAAATGATTTCCATTTGCCCAAGTGAATGCTGTTTTTTGTTTTTGTTTTTAGAACTTTATGACTAAAAGAATGAAAACAATAAAATGTTGGAGCCTGGAAATAAAACCCTCAATAGTATCCAATAATTTTCGAACTTGTAGCTCTAAAGCATTTAACTTTGTTTTTTATCTTATGAATATTTGGAGTACATTATAAATATTGATCCTCTCTTGTTACAGGACACAGTGTTTGATCCAGTTTCTCTAACCTGTGGCCACATATTCTGCTATATTTGTGCTTGCTCTGCTGCATCAGTATCTATTGTGGATGGAATTAAGGCATCCGATTCTAAGAAGAAATGTCCCTTGTGCCGAGAGGTAACCTCCCTTATCAGATATGATATTTGCATTGCAATTTGCAAATTCTCCTGCAACTCCTTTGCTTGGAAATAAAATGTAAAACTGAGGGTCCATTCTGATGATTGCATCCAAAACTTATGGTTTAAGAGGTGCAATGGATACTTAATCATATGACGTAATGGACTATGAAACACCTTGTAATGTCAAAGTAGCTGTTAAGGCCTGCATATTAAGTATTACCTCGAACATTCAGTGGTTTAAATCTTAAGTGATGAGTTAAAATCAGTGATTACCTATGGTTGATTCTGTCATAGTTTCATTAGTGACTAAGTCTGCCACTTTTAGTAAAGGTGTTAATAGATTACTGACAATACAAGTTATGCTAAGATTTCTTTTCATATTTCAGAGTGGAGTGTATGAAGGAGCTGTGCGCTTGGAAGAACTAAATATACTGTTAGGCCGAAAGTATGATCCTATTTGTTCAATTACAAAGCTTAGTTTAAATTTTGAAGGAGTGCTTGCTTGCATTGTATCCTTTGTAAGTGTGTAAGCTAATGTCTGAAATACTTGTACAGCTGCCAGGAATATTGGGAGGAAAGGGCTCAAGCAGAGAGAGTAGAGAGGCTTAAACAAATAAAGGAACACTGGGAATCGCAATGCAGGTTATTCGTAGGCGTCTAAGCAGAACGAGTCAAGATGCAACTGAGATAAGCTTAAATGTGAATACACATTTGTCGATAATATGGTTTGTGTATAAACATTCTGAATCGTGTTTGTTGAAGCGCTTGCAAGCTAGTATACTCTTTATTCAGTTGAGGGTTCTTCCTCAGTAAGAAAGAGGTGTTTCCTTGTGAAATAAATTTTCAAGCAAAACACGGGAATTCAGCCGATTCCATTTTTCTTTCTTTTCTGTCCGTAAATTGTATGAGTAGTTGTGGCCTAACTGGATATTGGATAAGATAATAACCAGTCTTTGTAAATAGTTTCACTTTCGTGCATAATCAAATTTCCGTGATTCACGGGTCATTACGTTACATGAATATGAATGAGAGTGGAGATAAGAAATGGGCATGCACCAAAACATAAATTTCACTTTCCTTGGTCCATAATCCATTACTTTTGTTGACACTCAAATTGGTGATACTTACATCAAACCATAACAAGAGCCTTTCATGTTGAGTCATTAGATATCATTAGTAAAGAATTTAATAGTTCACATTATCACATGTGTATATGAAATATATCGTAAATAAAATTGAAAGCAATAACAAGATTTCCTAATGATCAAACTCATTTCATTTCCGAGTGTGCCAGTAAGTACATGTAATGTAAAACATGAAAAATACATCATCAATGTTGCAAAATTTGATCTGGAACCAGGGTAATGACGACAACATCCATAGATCAAGATTACAACTTAAACAAACCTTCGGTCGTGCAAACTTGGTCCACAGGGAAGAATATTTCACTTGCTCAAAATAAGGGGATTCTTGTTTTTATGCATATGATACCTCTTGCATAGCTTCTCTAAAGTTGCAACCGAATGCTGCATAGGGTTTAGCTTTATATCCATGAGCATACTCTGCCAAAAAGATGAAACACATATAAGCACTCATCTCACAATTTGTAGCCACAAACAAACATGTAATTTAAGCACTAATCTCATGATTTGAAGCAATATCAATTATCAAACCTTGTAATCATCTCCATATTTATCAACGAGGCGGCTGATATGAACGTGCTGAATCGCAGTCAAAGGTTGAGGAAGAGCACTCCTGCCATCTCTCCTCTTCTTTCCTAGAGCTGACTTCAAATCTGCATGAACCAAAAAGAATTCATACATCAAATACATCTACCTTGATACCAGAAATATAGACTAAGATAAATGCCTTGGGACTTGGGTATTATTATTGCATTGATGGAACAAAACTATAGAGTGAAACATGAAATTTCACAACAAATGACATCTCAATTCATATACTATCAATCAAGGATTCACGGATCAATTACAAGAACTAGCTAAGCTAATTTACATTTCGTAATTTATTAGAGAAGGAAGCCAATTAATTAAAGCATATCATAAGTAACAAATCAGAATAAAATACAAGATAGGAAGGGAGTGAGTTACCGTCTTCTTCGAGGTCGCTTCCAGAATCGTCAAGGGCGGAGTAGTCGTCGGCGGGGGGAGGTGGATCCTGAAGCGACTCGGTTTCGACAATTTGTGGAGTGCGAGATCTGGTGGTGAGCATATTATTAGGGTTGGAGACGACACCGAAGGACTTGTAGTTCCGAGTTACAGTTCCCAGGTGGTCCCAAGTGGGGTCGAGGTCCGCCACTGACTCCGCCAGCTTCGACGGAACGGAAAACGCCGGCTTGAAAAGCCGTGGATTCTTCTTCGGCAACCCTGCTCGAACCTTGGTACGAGATTTCTTGTACTTTCTTCGCGACCCTCCCATCCTCTCTCTTTTTCTCTCTGTCTATGAACTAGATTTGATGAAGAACCACAAATTTGGGTGCAGCTTGCGGAGAAAGGTGCAAGGCAAGGGTTTATCGCGATGTGAGGGAGAGGGGTTTAGGGCATACGTGTATCCAATTCCACTCTGATTTTCATATGCCCAAAACGGTGTCGTTTTCTTACAACTTCCACACTAATACACTATAGTATTAAGTATTAACTATTAACCATTTAAATATGAGTAATGCTACGGAACCAATATTAGAGGACTAATAGGGAGCCAATGAGTATAATATGTGGTAAAAAGGAGTCAAATATTGGTTTTCTATTATTTTCTTAATATTAGCTACTAAAAATTCCTCTATCTTTTATATTATAAAAAGAATTGTAAAAAATATTCTTAAAAATCATTTATATAATAATTTAGCATTGAAGAATGCTATTGTAAGTTTTGCTTCATTTTTCTTTCAAACTAATTTTGAAATAAAATATCTTTCTTTCTTCTTTAAATAACACTAATCAGAAAACTAACCTTGTTTATTTTATTAAAAAAAAATCAGTAAAAGATTTAAACACATTTATTGTGTGGTACTCCCACATATGATAGAAGCCACATGATTAGCCAGAAAGAAATATAAGCAAATTGGGTAGATAGTATGCTTCAATATGGTACATATAAGCTTCAAGTTCCTGATAAGGATTAGTCTTTACTCTTTACACCACAATGCACATTTTCTCATTGTATTGAAGTATTCAGCATTAAAGCAAGAGGTATGTATGCTTGCTAAATGAAGAATTGAACATAGCAATCGGTTTTATTGTGTAGTAGCCATACTAATTAGAATTAATAAATTGAAAGTGTCACTGAACAGCCAAGACAATGGTACTAAACTAGTCATCAGAATGTTGCCAAAAATTCAGAACCTATTACAAATACTAGTTAATTATTATTAATAAATTGAAAGTGTCATTGAACAGCAAAGACAATGGTACTAGACTAGTCATCAGAATCAGAATGTGCCAAAAATTCAGAACCTATTACTAACTGATACAATTTTGCAATATTGAATACATCTCCACATGCCAAGTGGCCTAATTTTGTGTGACAAAGAGTGACCATTTCCTTCACATAATTCATCCCATGTTCAACCAAAATCACCTGTGCCTTGGCCCTTGAGGAACATGCTTCATATATTCATAGTTTTTTAGCCTCAATATATCTGAGGTGTTTTTCTTATAGATCTGTGGAACGGTTAGCATACTCCTGAACCAATGCCCCAAACAGAGATGGCCTTTGAAGCAAGTTTGAAGGCTTATCAAATTCTTTTGCTCTCCCTGTCACAAGCACAACAATAACAACATTAATGCTATATATATATAGTACATATGCTTTAACATAAAGGCCCAAGATGAAGGAATCAAAGAGAATGCATATTGATACCTGCATCTACCACTAAAACTCTATCACAGTCCATGACTGTGGGTATTCTGTGAGCAATGCTGATGATGGTACATGCTGCAAATTCCTCTCTTATGATCTTCTGAATCACACCATCGGTTTGAGAATCAACAGAAGCAGTTGCTTCGTCCATAAACAAGAGCCGGCTTCGCTTAAGCAAAACACGCCCTAAACAAAGCAACTGCCTCTGCCCCACACTCCAGTTCTCTCCATTATCTACGACTGATAGGTTCAAAACAAGGAGAGCATTCCCATTATTACAAATGTAAAATGATGAACTTCAACAAGTTCCAGCAAGAAAAAAGAAAGTACCTAAGGAGTCAAGTTTTTCAGGCTTAGCAGCCACTGCCTCTTTTAGTTGACACCTTTCCAAACTCTACAACAATATAGGAATTTAGTTTAACATGAATATTAGGCCATAATATATAAGGATAGAACAAAAACCAAAAACTCTTGGTGTATGTTTTACCTTCCAGACATCTTCATCTGTGTACTGTCCAGTTGGATCAATATTGCTTCTGACAGTTCCTTCGAAAAGGACAGGCTCCTGAGGAATGATACCGAAGCGAGATCTTAGATCATGAAGCCCCAACACGGATATGTCAATGCCATCAACAATTATTTTGCCTCCTGAAGGTTCCACCAGCCTGAAGAAAACTTGAATTAGAGTTGATTTTCCACTTCCTGTTCGGCCTACAACACCAATCTTTTCTCCTCCATTAATGCCTAGAGTGATGCCCTTGAGAACCAGAGGAGTGTTTGGACGATACCGAACCTGTTTTCCACAAGTTTTAGTCATCACAACAAAGTACAATCAGTGTTGATCATAGGATATATTAATCAACTTGGCCATATTAATTCTTGTTTGTTACCTGCAAGTCTTTGATATCAACATTGCCTTGACCTGGCCAATTAGAAGGAGGCAAACGATCCTTAATGATCCATGCAGGTTCTGATGGAATATTTGTAAACTGTTTTATCCGCTCAACGGATACCATTTTGTTTTCAATGATGCAGCTCGTGTACACCGCAAAGAACAAGACCCCATTTAATGACAAACCATAAGAAAGAGATAAACCAACATTTTCTGCATGAAACAGAAGAATCTAAGTCAGTTTTTTTATGTCAAGGATCACCAAAAGTTAAAATATACTTTTAGAGGTTTTGGCTTAACCTGGCTTTATGATATTGCTAGGTAAGAGGATCATGAACATGGCTGAAATGCAGAAGACCAAGCTTCCAAGCAATTCCATGCGGAATCCCAACCATTCATTGGAACAATAGTTGTGGAAATCCATTCTTAAATTAGAATTCACCCGTCTAACATTGTCTTCAGTAAACCTCTTCTGCTTTCCGAATGCTCGGACAGTCATGACTCCCGAAATGGTTTCAGAGAAGTGATGAATAACAGGCGCTTTGGTAATTTGATCCAGTCGAGTTAACTCCCGAGATGAAGCAAGAAAATAACTCTGCAAGGCCCCATTAAAACAAAATATACATGTTAGTGAATGCAATGTAAGCCAAAAAAGCAGGTTGTTATAGTTATATTCATTCATACCCGGTACCATATGTTCAACCAAACAAGAGGAATCAACAAGAATGCTGTTGGCCATGCATTTTGACAGGTGACGATGAAGATGCTGAGCGCTGTAATGTACATGGCAATAGCAATTCCCAGAAACAAGGGAAGAAGAGCATCAACATTGGTCTGGTCAGTGGATGCCTGCACAAGTTGTACATAAATAACTCGTTATCATAACTTACAAGCATGTGAATTGTGATTGCTTAACATATAAAAGGAAATTTGTTGCTCAAGTTCTTACCCTACTTAGAATTCTCCCGGATGGTGTAGTGTCGAAGAAAGACATGGGTGCATGAAGGATGCTATTAAGAATTTGAGTGAAGAAAAGTTGTGCCGTCTTTAGCCCCATGAATGTGTATGAGTAGCATCTTATAACTACCAAAATAACTGAAACAAGAGTGATACTTGCATAGATGGAAATGAAGAAAGTAGGGTTGAACACTTGAGCACGCTCTTCTGATGTTTCATATGCTAGCCAATAATCACTTGCCATCAAAGATCCTTGCCACAGCAAAGAAAGAATCAATACTCCTGTAATGCCCCACCACCCAAAAGCCTCAGTCAGGTACAGTTTGTACATATTCAAGCTAACTTTTCCTGTTTCCTTTTCCTCTTCTTTTATCAGTTTAGAACTTCCCTTGCTGGACCTTGGCTGATCAAGAGACTTTCTCTCACCATTGGCTCCTCCGTGACCAGAAGAAGCTTCTCTTGGAGATTTTGATGGATTATTCAGATTTTCACCAGAAGTCGCTGCGCCTTGCTCTACTACTTCCATGGAGGTTTCGTGTGCAACAACCAAAGCTTTGAAATCCAGTCCAGAATCTAGTAGATCATCATACTTTCCTGATTGGACTATCATTCCATCCTTCATGACCAATATAAGATCAACATTATGTAAAAAATCTACTTGGTGTGTTACAAGGATTATAGTCTTTCCTTTTAAAGCCCCCCTAACACATTCCTGAATAAAAGACAAGCATTGAAGTCAGATTAACAAAGAATGTTTCAATACAAGTACAACAAAAACAAAGCATTACTAAATAAACTACCTTAAATATTTCAGAACCGGTGTGAGCATCAACAGCACTAAAGACATCATCAAGAAGATAGATATCACAGTCTTGGTAGACAGCCCTGGCGAGTTGTATACGCTGCTTCTGTCCACCGCTGAGGTTGATGCCGCGCTCTCCGATCTCAGTCTGATCCCCAAACTCCATCATTTCCAAATCTTTCTCCAGGCAACAAACTCTGATGACTTCATTGTACTTGTGTCTGTTCATTGGCATACCAAAGAGAATGTTTTCTTCAATGGTCCCATTCTGAATCCAAGATGTCTGTGCAACATAAGCAGTACTTCCACAAACCCGAACCTACAACACAATTAGACACATCTGTGAGGTTGGCTACATAGATAGATCAGATGATGCAAAAACATACAAATAATATAAATCATACCCTTCCAGAAACTTTGCGCATTTCACCAAGAATTGATGCCAAGAGAGATGACTTTCCAGATCCTACAGTCCCAACAATTGCTGTAAGATCCCCTTTTCTGATTTGCAGATTGATATCCTTCAAGTCATGCTGTAGGCTGTCATCATCCCAGCTGAAAGTCCCATCACAGACCTCCACAGCAGTGTGTCCACCACAGCCTTCCTCTCTTTCAACTGAATCATTTGATAATTCCCTGCTCATCATGAATCTGTCTAGCCTTCCCAGCGATATCATTGCTTGCGAAAGAGATATCATAGACTGTGGAAACGTCCTAATTGGTTCCTGCAAGATCTTAAGTATTGTTGTTGTGGTGAAAACCGTGGTTGTGTCGAGCCGGACTCCAAGCAGAAGAGCTGCGCCGAATGTTAGAGTTGATATCAACAATGGTGTGCTCCACATCACAATAATGTTGCCACAGAACGAATACATGAACTTTGACAACCACTCAAACTCTGACTCACGGAACCCCATGATTCTCCCATTGAAATGCTCCTCCCAAGCCTGGAACTTGATCACACGCATGTAGTTAAGCATCTCATTCATGGCTTTCATTCTTGAGTCGCGATTCTTCATCACATTGAACTGAAAACGGTTGTTTCTCTTTGTGCCAAAGACAGCAAATACAAGAACACCAAGAAGACCGAGTAAGGCCGCAACTGCAGAGGCACCCAAAGCATTATAAAGTAGAAACAAGGCAACAGTGACTTGAAGTGGAGTCACCCACACGGAATGCAACTGAAGCATCATATCAGAGAGTTGCTGAGCATCAACAGCCATGTAATTCACAATAGTCCCAATACCATGATCTTGCCTTGAGGAGCAAGAAAGCTTCAGGCCCTTCTTGTACAGAGAAGTGATGAGTGTGCATCTGATAAGCATTCCAAGCTTCTGAGCATTGAAGTTGAAATGGTGATTGGTCAAAACTTCCACAAACTTAGCAACAAGGAGGATCATCACCAGGTAGTACCCTTCATAGATAGAACTTCCCTTCCCTGAAGTGAAATCAACAAAGCTTTGTATAAGAATTGGCCCCACAAACATGACCGAGATCCTAACAACAGCAAGGAATGCAGTGAAGGCCAATTCCCTCCAGAAGCACCGGACCAATGCGACCCGAACTGGATGCTTCGTCCTTTCATTTGATTTTGGCCATTTTGATTCAAAGATAACAGACATCCTCTCAGCTCTATGCAAGGGTGAAAGGGTTGGAATGTCATCAATCTTCAATGGGGACTTGTACCCTTTACTCAACAAAGGGTTTATCCAAAGCCAAAATGCCCTGGATACTATAGAAGCCGAAGCATAGGCAGTGACTCCAGATTTTTCCAGAGTATCATCATCATATAGCTTAGTTTCCTCAGCAACAAGTGATTGTGTTTCCTCATTCGAAACAATGCCAGTGGACCCTTTGATTGCGACAAAGAGAAGAAACAGCGAGAGAGGCAGGGATGTGAAAGAAACTATGTCATCCACCTTGAATATGAACTCTTTGGTTCCATCCACATCCACAGAGACCAAACGTATTACACCAGAAGCCACAAACAAACAAGTAAAAATAAAATACACAATCCAATAAACTCTAAGAGTTAGAGGATGTGTTACAGCTTGGAATCTTTTCTCATGGATGATTAAGACAGCAAGTACTAGTTGTGTTATGGCCTGTACTAACCAGAACATTCCATCTACTTGTTTCCATGGAATCTCAGTTGAACTGGTAAATACCAGAACACAAGCAATGGTGTACAATAAGGCCAAAACAAAAGTTGCAATTAAAGTAAGGTTAAACCATATGGTTACTGTGACAAAGGGTGTGTTATTATTATTATTATTATTTCTGATAAGTGGCTTGTTGAGTTCATTGGTGGAGGAGGTGAACCTAGAATAGAGCTTGATCAGGGCAAACACAAAGAGAGTGAGCAAGAGTATGACATCAATGGCAGACACCATAGCTCTCTGAGGACATGGAGATAGGAAAATGAATCTGAGCCATTGAGGTAGAGTGTCCCCTGAGCTTGGAGATGAACACGACAGAGAGGTGATCCACGGTGCAGTTGTTGCAGGTGACATGTTCTATGGAATCTGGAGAAACTTAGAACAAGTGAGTCCTCTCCTCTCTCCTATGTAATAGTATGTTTGATTCTCATCAACCTAAGACCAGAAAACACTAATCATAGTTATTTATCGTGTTAATTAATCCAACTATTCCAATAATAAACAGCTCAAAACTCAAAAGTGAGGCACATTTATAGCAATAATAAATATTGAAAGGGATCCATAAATATATTAACAGATGTTAGTTAAAAGGCGCAAAAATGATCATTCCGTGCAATAATAAATAAAGGAATAATAATGATTACCAAGAGTGTTGCACGACAGATCCAACTAAGAAAAATCAACTCAAAAAAGCAAAAGCATTTTTTTGGCTGACACGTGAAATAAAGCACTTTTTTGCTAAACCAAACAAACCAACATTTTTTTCAAAACAAACTTGACTGATAATACCTGGATCTCCCTAAAAAGCGAGATCGCAAAGCAGCAAAACCAAAAAGGGGAAAACAAAAGTGGTCCCCGAAGCTATCTTGTGAATCTGTGATCCACAAGAATTTCCTTTCGTCTTGTAGTAACTAGTCTCAAAGTTTTGTTTCAAATCTTACCACGGAATAATGCTGATTGGTGAGACTCAACTAGGTTTATTTGCTCCATAAAAGCAACTAATTATAACTAACCGACTCACTTGTATTTTTTTTTTTTTTAACTTGTATCATTTACGAACACAAGACAAGAGTTGTAAGAGGGAGAATACAGTGTTTCTAGAAGTTACGTACATATAAAGAAGAAATAAGAAGCAGCTTTTGGAGGAAGCATTTCCAGTTGATTTCAACGAGAGAAATAATGCAAGTATTAAAATCAATCGAAATGCTTCAGCCTTTGAAAGATCCAGCACATAAGATAGTAAGAGTATATTGATTACAGAAGTCAAAAGAAAGACGAAGAAGAATAGTAACTAAAAATCAAGAAAGTCAAAGAAAATGAAGCAGGTAGCGCAGATCAGCAAATAATAGTAATAGCAAATTAAAGGAAGCATATACCTGACGTGATAAGCAGAAAGGGAAGGAAGAAGGGCTTAAGCCAAGGCAAGCATGTGTTCTTACTTCTTACTTATTTAATACTAGGAACTACGAATCACAGCTGTGGGTGTGGCTGTGGAGGAACTACGCTTCACCTTCACCTACCTTCACCTTAATCATCACTTTCACGTGGAAAAAGAAAAACTCTGCTACTCTTTTATATTCAATTTCTGCATTTATTATTGCTGTTTCCTGTCACCACAATTAAAATAAGGCTCTAGAATAATTTAATTTTTATCTTTTTCATTTTATCAATTGTTTTGTTTTCTCTCACTGGTTGGTGAGAACAGAGAGCAAGTGTTCTCACAGTTTGGCATCAATCTGGTGGATATGAAAATGCTACTCTCACAAAGTAGAGCCACATACAAATACAACGCTCTCTTTTTCTTATTTTTTCCATGTTATAGAAACTCTTCAAAAATTTAAACTTGGTATTGGTTCCACACATTTTTAGGAAAAATGTTTACTGTTATTGCACGAAACCTTTTTCTTTAATTTTTCTTGATTTTAGAAACTCCACAAAATTTAAACTTGGTCTTGCTTTTTTTTTTTTTTAAGAAACGTGGTATTTTCTTTTTATATTATCCCACACATTTATAATCACGAGTCTCTGAATCTCTGGAATGTGAAAAAAAAAAAGTCAAACTTATATGATAGGAATTTAATATAATACTTATTTGGTATTATTTAATTTTTTATCACAACAAATTATTGCTAAACAATTTGATTTTACTACCATAAATATAATATATTACTGATTATTTTACTATCATAAATATAATATGAAAAAATCTTAAAAGCTAATATTAAGAAATTAATATTTTTTTTTCTCACATTTTACTATCTACTATTTTCCTAATTATATTTATTAGCTCCAGCATTATTCATATAATATATTTCTGATTATATAATGTAATTTTATACAAAATAAAAAATTGGGATGGAAGTTTTTAAATTAGGTGATGGGAAGTAGTGTATATCAACTTTGTTGGAAGAATCGAGAGGAGAAATCTTGGTATTATTCAGTAATATACTACTTACTAATATTAAGCTCCAACTAAAATCCAAAGACTTGGAGCCTCATTTTCCTAATTAATTAATGGAAGATCTTCACATATACCGGTGAACTTTTTAAAATATGATATTTCATTACTTTTAATTATTTAATAAATAAAAAAAAAATCACGTGCCCCAGATTTGGTGGATTAAATATATATATATATATATGAAATTTGGTGGATTAAATATATCCACTACTCCACTTGCCCTCAACTCCTCTTATAAGTTTAAAAGCCATTTTCTTTCCCAAAACCATATACATGTCTTTGGGTAAGCAGCTGCACTCAGCGGTGGCAAATTTATTTATTTTTTTTTTAAATTTCTTTAAACAAGTCTCACAACAAATCATGTATTGTGTATATATACAATAATTAGTTAGTGTGTATAAAAATGCTATTTGGCATTTCATTAAAAGTCTTTTTATTATGCTACTATTACAAAATATTACCTTATTAATTTATTGGATGTTTGATTATTTTATTATTATAGTAACTTTTACTATTTTAATAATTGATTATTTAGTTAAAAATTCTATAAATTAATATGTATAAATATATATAAATACATAATAATTGATTTAAAGACTAATTTTATGAGTGAGGTAGTATTAAAGACTAAACTCCTTAGCTTTATTGTATTTTTTAAAAAGAAAAATTGAAATTATGTATATTATGTTTTATAGAAATTAAAAAGTTATTTCTTTGAAAGTGTTAAGAACATTAATTAATAGAGAGTCTAACGTATTAATATTATATATTATAATAAATTGGTATCAATAGTTTGGTTTGTTATGTTAGATGACATTAATGTTTAAAGTATAATTCAATTAATTCTAAAAAATAAAATTAAACCAATGCGACACAAGTGTTAATAGAATAATAGAAAGATTAAAAGAAAAATGTTCACAACAAAATAATAATAATAATAATAATATATTTTAAAATTTAATCAAAATAAACAAAATTAATCCTAAAAAGTTATTTTCTTCTTTTCTAATTTAATCCTTAAAAGGTATTTTAATCTTTTTAACATTAATGTTTAAAGGAAAATTTAGTCTTATAAGTAATTAAAAGGGTTAAGTTAGCCATTTTAAAGTTAAATTTCTAATTTATGATATAATTAAACAAATTAATATTAAAAAATAATGAATTCAAAGGGTGTTTTGTACTTTTACAAAATATATTAAAAAAGATTTGTGAAAAATATAAACTTATTTTGTAAATTACTAATAAGGGCTTTTAATACATTACATAATATATTTTTAAGAAAAATAAAAAATGAACATGTTATAGATGATATTATTCATGTGACATTTTTTAACTTATTCACATTTTTATCGTCTCGATACTACGTAAAGCAATCACAAAATATAATTTAATATTTGATGAAATTCCATGTAGTGCTAATGCGCTTCTAGTTAAGTATAGGAAAAGTCAAAAGAGTATGAACTGTATGATGTTCTTGAGTTTTGAGAATATTGCAATTTGCAAAACGAGACGAGTCACCCACCTACCCCATTAGATTAAAAAATTCCACTGGCTTCAAAGATAGTTTGCCGCCAAGCTCTTTTTTTTTGGACATGATTAGCCGCCAAGCTTAAATAGTACATAACTGCAGCTGGTCATTTACGTCACAAAGCTTCTATTGCATGGTATTTTTGACATTTCATTCTTTGCTACAGAACAAAATCATTCCAGGCTACCTACTCGTACCATGAACATTGATGTTCCTCTTTTTGTCAGTGGAACATGTGATAAGTTTTCTTAATTATATATCAGCAAAGAATAAAATAACATTGATATACAGGCTGCAAGTTCATCAAAGTATGTCATTAGCGAAAATATAACAATGAATGAGTCAAAATACACCATGGAGGGTAACCACCCCTTTGTCATGGAGCGATTAGATATTTTTCTTTGTTATTATTAACATTGGAAAAGTTTGGTATGTTCATCTGTACAGTTTTTTTTTAAAAAAAAATAATAATAAACTGTTATGTTGTTACTTGAATCTAATTAAATTAGTAAAGGAAGACCGTTCTTTTTTATTTTAAAAAAATTATTTTTTACGGTTTTTTTTTTCAATATTTAAGATATTTCAGTGACTAGTTAATGAGATTAATTTTCTCTTATTAGTAAGCAACTAAGCATTAAGCAAGTTAAATGTAAAAAGACCCTGCCTTTGGCGGAAGAAACAAGGAATTGGATAGTTGGATTAGTGAGCACCGCACAAATGTTGATCTAATCACCCTCACCCATCAAGATTCCAGGTTAGAAAAGAAAGTTGGGCCACCCTATATTGGTGTTTTACTGTTTCGGCTTCTTATTGGGTTCTATCGAAGTATGACAAGCCCAAAAGAAGTACTTCAATTTCAATTTCAATATAGTAATGTCCAAAAAATATTGCTGGATTAACATATTACCATCAGAACAAAAAAAACACATTACCAAAAACTGATGGATTAACACAAAAATAAAAGAAAACTGTGTCATGAGCCCATACAAACACACAAAAAGAAAATTATTATTCTTGATCAAAAGGACTTTAGAATAATCAACACACAAAAAAAGGACTTTAGGATAATAAAATTAAAAAATTAAATTAAATTAAATTTATCTAAAAAAATTTAAATTAAATTAAACAATGGCTAAATATCAATCATCCCTAAAATTTCATATTTGCATGTTTCCTTTTCGTGAATATATAATCATCCTAGGTATTTGCAAATGCAAATAAATGCATTGTTATAACTTATAAGAACAATTTTCTTTACAAAATTAAAATGTGGGGAATGATATTTTTTATTTAGAACTTTGTTAAAAACATACCATTATAATCTTGTATATATATATATATCCAAACACCTCAATCATTATTCATTAGCACACTCCTTAAAGATAATAAAAAATGTGAATATGATAAAATTTTCTCTAAGGAAAAATCATATCTGTTTTTTTTTTTTGGTTGTCTAAAAATCATATCTGTTTATCTGTCAAAAAAATAAAAATAAAAGAAGTATATCTGTTTAAATAAAAAATAATAATAAAAAATCAAAAGAGAGTTTTAAGATGAGGTGGTAATCTAAAACCCTATATAAAGAGTAAGAGTGTCTTTACTTGGTTAGGCAGAAGAGAAGGTTACTTTGGGGTTTCTCAATTCACAACTGAGTAGTGACTACTTCCGAAGAAGGAACTAGGGTTTTACACACTCTCGCCTTTTTCCCCAATCAAATCAAATATGAGGTCTGTTATCCATTTACTTTCATCCTTTCTCCTCTTAGCTTTGGATTATTCGCTGTTTCGTCTCCGCCTATTCTCTCACCCACACTGCGAATGTTATCACCTTCTTTTTTTCAAATGTATTTTGGGGGAGGGTTTTCATAATTCTTAAAGTTTCTTCCTTTTCTTTTAGATTTATACATATCTATAATTGTCGAACTGCAAATTGGTTTCTTGAAATTCATTTGGGAAATAATTACTTGTATAGCTTTGGTCTCTACTAAAGTTTCAATTTTTTTTTCTTGTTTAATTTATCCTCTTCACCTTCATCTCTTCGGCATCTTCGTTTTTTTTTAAGGAAAAAGAAAATATTGTTGTACGATTGGCTTTTTCCGTAAACGATTGCAAAGATTTGTTTTTTATATACCTATAAATGAAATTGTTTAAATTTTGATATGTATGCAACCATGAATTTTCTGAAGGTGCTTCATGTTTGTGTTGCCTTTTTTTGATGCAGTCGTCATCCTGAGGTTAAGTGGGCTCAGAGAGTTGACAAGGTTTATGTCACAGTACAACTGCCAGATTCCAAAAATGCAAAAGTGGATCTTAACCCGGATGGTACTTTCACCTTCTCTGCCAGTGCTGGTTCTGCTGACAACCAGTATGAACTCAAATTAGAACTCTTTGACAAGGTTAATGTTGAGGTCAGAGCATCTTCCTAATTTATGGCTACTGTCCACATCTATAATAATGTCTCCTTTTTTTATTTTGCCCCTTTGTGTTTATTCAATGCATGGAGTAATTGCACGGCCTGATATATGTCCTGCTCATATTAGCTTCAATTGTTTTTTGTGGATTCTAATATATATGCTTTACCCTCAAAGAAATTGTTTTCTTTGATGCTTTTTAATGCATTTCCTTTGCCATTATTTCTTCTTTCAGGAGAGCAAAATTAATGTAGGAGTGAGAAGCATATTCTGTGTAGTTCAGAAGGCAGAGGAAGGATGGTGGAAAAGGTTGCTACGTGCAGAGGGCAAGC